>BLKR01009849.1:0-83552 GCA_011170035.1 Teleogryllus occipitalis | reverse complement strand
TGACGGACAGACGGACAGATGACGGACAGACGGACAGACGGACAGACGGACAGACGGACAGACGGACAGACGGACAGACGGACAGACGGACAGACGGACAGACGGACAGACGGACAGACGGACAGACGGACGGTCGGACAGACGATACTCCGGGGTACTTTATCGGTTCACTTATCCAAGGTATTTCATTGTCATCTATTTTCCGATAGGGAGGGTTTTGCGGTATTCTAAGAGAAATAATTTTAGCCGGGCGTTTTTGCAGATTGTTTGCAATTCTCCAATTTTTCCATTGCGTTAGAATGTTAAGATTATTCTGGACTCTATTGTATACCAGGTTAATATTAAAATGAGAACATTTTAATCACATTAAAAACGAGTAAAAAGAACAGTTTCCACATTAGAAAATTTGGATATGTCACTCACAAAGATATTAAATAAAATAGGCGACAGAGCAGAGCCCTTAGGAACTTCGGTTGTGATTTCACGAAGAGTAGAAAATGAGTGATTATTTTTTTGACAAAACAATTTCTTTGGGTGACGAAGTTTTTAATAATCTGAAAATTCTCAGGGACTCCAAGTTCTCTTATTTTAAATAACAGACCGGTATGCCATACGCTATGGTATGCTTGTGCAATAACCAGAAATGCTGCTAGAGTATGTTTTTTTCTCTTGGAAGCTCTGTGCAATATATTCGGTAAGTCTTAACAGCTAGTGTGTGCAGGAGTAAGATAAGGTCCGGGGCAGCCGGTGCCTGGTCGAACGTAGCGAAAGTGTACCTCAAAACTTCTTTGTTCAGATTTGTAATTAAAATTAAATTAAAATTACTAGTGAAGTGAGCCATATGTTAAACGGCGATGTCCCCCTAGGCGGACATATCACCAGGTCAGTGCAAATATTAAAAACAATGAAAATACAGAAGAAATGTATACTCCAGATAAAACCCAAACTGTGCTCCCACAACAATAGAGGACGAATTCGCAAAAATTCACCAGCAATACCAGCAACTGCTCCAACAACACGAAGTAACGGAAAATCAGCTTCAGGAACAAATATAGCAAAACCAAATGCTGCTTTATCGACTTCAGCAACGTGAGCTTCTAAATTCTGTTTAACCAGTGAATTAAGCAGTGTGTGTCATCTTTCAACAACCGAGTGCGTCAAATATGTAAGAGCTATTAAAGAACAGCAAGAAAGGGTTACAAACAAAAGAAAACGTGGGATGGTTGCAGCAGAAGATCATCCAGTGCAGACAATGTATAATGTTCCTACTGATGGCAGGTACGAAACTTTAAGAAATGTACCAGATCCAAATTCAGACTAACCCAAAATTCCTCCAATAAACATAATTGAAAAAGGCAGAAAATGTCCTGAATTTTACTTCATTAATCGTGGAAATTCAAACGCTAGTTACAAATGACTTTACTTCAAAAGTACTAAAACAAAATCATATCGCAATATTGTTCACAATAGATGACTTTAGAAAATTCCGTTCATACTGCGACGAGAAAGAAATTCAATACTTTACATACCGCGAACCAACAAAGAAACTATTTCACAGCCACAATCTATGACATCCCTACAGCTTATTCAAACGAAGACATAAGATTAGAATTGGAAAATATCTATCCAATAATCTCAGTTCACAGACTATTCAATAAAAAAAGAGAATAATTAGAAATATGTGCAATGAAATTGTTAGATAATGACCAACGATGTGAAATAGTCCATCTGAATCGATTATTCAAGAGTGTTATCAAAGTGGAATTTAAAAACAAATCAAACGTACTTGTTGAATGTAAAATCTGCCAAAACATAAACCACACGCAAGCAAATTGTAAATTAGAATCTCGCTGTGTCGGACGTTTAGACAAACATCATTATTCAAAATGTACAAAACCTAAAGATTTTCTACCGAAGTGTGTTAACTGCTTCCAAAATCACACTGCTAATTATAGAGGATGCAAAATATTCAAAACAAAAATGTCCAAAAATAATTCTGTCCTAAATTCTCAAACCAATCTTAAAACGTACCAAAGACCAAATTAAACTACTAACTAACCAATTCTGATTACAAGCTCCAAACAAAACACTAGTTAGCCTCCTAATATTGGTAATATTAATGAATTCCCAAAACTTCCAACAGTATCCCCAGAATCACGTAACAACCTTACGAATAATTACGCTCCAGTTACACAACTGCCAACAAACTTAAATAACTTAATCTCATTACTAACAATCAAATAATTAATGATCTATTCACACAAATACAATTGCAGCAACAAATTCTACAACAATAATATACCATGGACCAAACACCGATATAAAATTCCTAAACTGAAATGCCGACGGCCTTCAAAGCCAATTCTATGAGTTCAAACACTTTTCCCACGACCGTAAAATGGACGTTGCCTGTCTAACCGAAACTCACCTCAAAAAATAATTATAAAATGAATAATCCAGGTTACATAATTTATAGAAAATACAGAAACGCGATCCACACAGGTGGAGGAGTAGCTTTCATAATTAACCGTAAAATAAAACACAATCTTGTAATAATCCCTCAAAATAATAATCCAGAAATGGTAGTAATATCCATCTCTCTCTCTCTCTCAGTACGTAACGTCACATTAATAACAGCTTACGAACCGCTAAATAAAAAAACTGCCAATAGAATTTATGAAAACTATATTCAGTAATAATAATACGATAATACTATTAGGAGATCTTAATGCATAAATCAAGCATGAGACTCATTCCACCATCCCTCAAGGAAAAATATTAGAAATTGCCATAAAAATAATTGGATAATACATGCACCTACAGAACCCCCTCAATATCCGTAAAGTAAAAATATTAAACCAGACATTTATTTATTTATTTATTTATTTATTTATTTATTTATTTATTTATTTATTTATTTATTTATTTATTTATTTATTTATTTATTTATTTATTTATTTATTTATTTATTTATTTATTTATTTATTTATTTATTTATTTATTTCTTTATTTATTTCTTTATTTATTTATTTATTTATTTATTTATTTATTTATTTATTTATTTATTTATTTATTTATTTATTTATTTATTTATTTATTTATTTATTTATTTATTTATTTATTTATTTATTTATTTATTTATTTATTTATTTATTTATTATTTATTTATTTATTTATTTATTTATTTATTTAACGTCAAAAAACAGTTGAAACTGCGTATGAAGTGCTCAACAAACAACTCCAACAATTACTTCTTACAATCCTCTAACAAATGGTAAAATAAATTGGAACTTATTTCAGAGCCAAATAATGTAATGGATAATTTTCCTAAAAACCTAAATAAAACAAATAACATTGACCAATCTACAGAAACTTCAGAAAATAACATAAAAATGCAATAAAATCGTCAACCATTAGACAAAGCAACACGAACAAAATAAAAATAATTCTCTTACCAACTGACATAACAAATCTTATTGCCTATAAACATAAAATACGCAGACAGTGGTAAATCAGACGAAGTTCCTCGATTAAAACCGCAATGCAGAAACACAATTCTTGGTCAAAAATCTAAAAAACAAAATATCTCCAGGTGTTGACCAAATCCCAAATAAAATCATTAAAAAATTTCCAAAACAAGCAATTAGCTCCTTAACAGCAATATGCAATTCTTGTCTCAATTTACATTATCTTCCACAATCCGGGAAAATGGCACTGATAATACTCAGTGCAAACCCAAGTAAAGACCATTCTAAAATAGAAAATTATCGACCGATAAGTCTACTTTCAACGCTTTCAAAAGTCTTCGAAAAATTAATACTAAATAGAATTCATAAACAGTAACAGTATTTTACCGTCATCACAATTTGGTTTCCGCAATTATCATTCAACAATACATCAACTATTAAGACTAACTGATTTCGTCGCTACTAATTTACAAAAATCAAAACATACATTAGCATTATTTCTGGACGTGCAAAAAGCGTTCGATAAGTATGGCATCAAAGTTAATTACATAAAATACGACAATATGGATTCCCGCAATATTTACAACAAATAATAAAAGTTTCCTAATAAATCACAGTTTCAAAGTACAAGTTAACTTAGTACAGTCTTCTGTTTATACCACGGCCAGTATCCTTCAGGGATCGCTATTATCACCAACCCTATTCAATATATTTATATCAGATCTTCCACAACTAAAGCGTTCAAAATAGCATTATTTGCAGATGACACCGTAATATTTACAGCGCATCAAAACTTAACATCAGGCCGAAACAAACTACAAGAGGATTTAAACACACTAACATAATGGTTTCGTCAATAGAAAATTTAAATCAACCCATCCACATGTAAAGCAAAATATTTTCATTAACAAAATCTACACTATAAATCCATTAATTCTAAATAACACATATATTAAATGGTTCTCCCCTATCACTTCAGTAAAATGCTTAGGACTACACATTGACAAAATGCTTACTTGAAAAGATCACATAAAAGATCACAGCTACCAAAACATTTTTTATATGTTAAAACTGTATCCACTTACTAAAAAACTCAAAAATCAATATTGACACATCAATATCCGTTTTTAAATATACAATAAGATCTTCACTAACCTACGCCTGTCAAATTTGGGGAGGTGCGGCAAATGACAATGTAAATAAACTAAAAATGATTCAAAACAAGTATCTACGCTGGACAGTAAACGCACCTTGGTATATCCGCCACGAGCAAATTCAAAAAGAACTCTCTATATGTCCAATAAAACAATAGATAGACTCCCCACCCAATTCTAAACAAACCTACCATCCTGCCGTACACCCCAAAAATTTAAATTAGGTTTCACTTCATACCCACCTACAAGAATTAAAAGTCGTCATTTCAAAGACATACTTCGACCTCAGTAAATTAGCAGAAAAGAAAGCAGTTAATAACAACAACTCAGAAATAAATTCGAGTAACTAGAGAACCCTTCCTAGACACTCTTCTGTAATTAATTAATATTTAATTGTAAGTTAAAAATATGTAAAAAATTGCCGTATGTTACCAACTTTGTATGGAAACATTATGTATGATTGAAAACCTTAAAAAACAGGCCGAACAAGGATTAATAAATTTTAAAAACTAACAATTTATTTACATATTTTACAATGACGGGATATGAATACAACCTCCACTTCATTTGGGAAATCTCAGAACAACTTTTTGTGTAACTGGTTTACATTACAAATGTTTATTTTGCTAAATGTATTCTGTTAAAGTTACTTTACATGAATACGATAAATTGATCACGGTTACTTTTTCACGAAGTGAAATTATAATAGTCATCGAAATAATATGCGCCATGCTGAAAGTCTTACCTTTCTCTTTCGTATTTGACACTGCAAGCGGCCGCAAAGAGAAACACCAAACTACTATAACACGCCCTACGCTTTACAATAACATTCGAGCAATGAAAATACATTTTCTTATCTAGGCTTCCTGGGCAGTAAATATTAAATACGTGATGTACAGTCATCAACGTGCATCTAGAAGGCCGTACCTACGCTAAAGAAGAAAAGATTTCAGGGGGCTTTTATGTTTCGGCCATCATTCCTTAGAGGAAACCAAATCCTTAGTAGTTTGTTGCTGACTTATTCAAAATTGGTTGTACTTCGAATACTTTGCCTATGGTTTTGGTATGTATTTATACTTTATTTTATACTCTTTCAAATTTTGTGTTATGGAAAGATCGAACATAATGATCTTGTAAAATAGGTGGAATAGAAATTTCGCACCGTCGATGCTGGGTCGACCGACATGTTTTCAACTGGATAATCTTTCAAGGGATACTATAATTGTGTACTTTGTGTAACCATTCCATTAGTAAAATTCAGTAGCGTATAAGTGCTGGAGCTTCCCAGATTCATTTTGGGATATGATTTACACTAAATTACGGTAGTACTTTAATTATGTATGTCACGACAATAACCAACATTACTCGTTTTTCTTGTATATTCGACGGGAAAGCAAGTTATTGCTGATGCAAATATTTTCGTGATTATTTTCGTTTCTATTTGATAATGATAGCAAAAACATTTAGTGAAACATATTTTATAATCAATTTGATAATAAAACTTGTTAAGGAAGTATTTGAACGGGACGCATATCCTAACGATTTTGGCAGTACGTACGTAAAGGATCGTTTTTTTTGTTTTTTTTTTGTTTTTTTTTTGTTTGTTTTTTTGTTGTTTTTTACAAAAATTATCTCGACATTATGTCAATTTAGAACTCTGCTACAAAATATTTTATTCTAGTAACAAACTATATCCAATTCTATTATCGCAGGCAGAACTAACACGTTTTTAATAATGAGTAAATTTCACCATAATTATATATTTGGGTTTTCATAACGTGGCTTGTGCTTGTCTTCACGATGGAATTTGGCTCGGTTTTTCGCGGCTTTCTCGGTCATGCCGCCAGATGTCGTATTATCGCGACAGTATGAAGCAGTGCTGCAGATCAAACGACATCTAGCGGCGTGACCGAGAAAGACGTGAATAACCGTGCCATATTCCATCGTGAAGGCAAGTCCCTCACGCGCCACGTTATGAAAACCCAAGTATAGTAACAAAATGTGTGATTGTTACGGTATGTATTACGACAAACCAATTATGAAAAGCGAATGACTTGGCCAAATTTGAAGTTCTAGAGCGAACTTTTCAGTGATCTCTTATGACACATGAATAAATTAAAAAACTTAATTAATAAAATAGCAGGTACAGTCTTCTAGTTCAGGAAAGAAGTAGATGCAAGAGAAATATACACAGAAGTACCGGTAGTGGTGATAAAAGTATTATAGTACATTTGTATCTAATTCAGAAAAGAAAATGACACTTTGACACTTGGGTGAGTTGAATATTACATTTTTATTGTACAAAAATGCCCATTCAAGAAAATTTTCTGAGAGCTACAAAGAAATGTGTATTTTAATGTAGTTTATTGTTAATGCGACTTGTGGGATCTTTCTTCAACCTTATAACTATACTGTATTTGGGATTTGTTTATTATTCTAAGGAGAATTTTTGTTCTAAATTTTGTAGAAAATATTTATAATTGTTTTGTGCAATACAAATTTCACTGAATGAATTAATATGTGTATAAAATGAATTTGGAATTTGGTTAAAGTACTAACACAGAAGAGATTGCAAAATTCTTATTTATCTCTATTAGGGAAACATTACCAAAAATTATTAATAAATGTTCATGAATAAGTTTAATATTATTACATTTATGCATTTTCCTACTTGTTGGACTTAAATATAATTTTCGATCACTGATTGGGTACATCTCTTATTAAAGTTCATCAAAAATTTCCTGATATACCTATTATGTTTTAGATTTCTAGATATTTTTCAATCAAATGGAAGGAAGTTCCAATTTAGACCTACTTTATAATTTCTTATCCCTCAGTATAAATCTTGTTTTACAATCATGCCATCCAATTTTAAGAAATAATATTTGTCTTCAGTAGCCCACATTGTAGTGAAGTAAGATAAAAGAGTTTATTACAAATTAGAAATAGACCATGGAAGAGACAACACAGAAGTATGATTCAATGAAGTCACAAATGTGGGAACATTGTGGCAACTTGTTCATTACCTAAAGCTATCAATACAACTGTGTGGGAAAAACTCTTTAAATAATTAAAAAGCAAAAAATAATAATGGTTTGATATCTGCTCAATTGTTTATCATGCCATTCTTTCAAAGAAATTATGGAAGAAAATTTGTAAGTACCAAGTACTTTTCTCCAATAGAGACATTTTCTTGAATTGATCAATTTTAGACAGCAAGTGCAAAAATATCTCTGGAATGTGCCTATTCGTTAACAAATATGTTAGTTCATTTAATAATTCTATAAAATACTCATTTAGTTTGTGATATTATAATCACCATTAGATTTAGCAATCAAAATGAATTGAATATTTTTAATTTTTGTTCATCACTTACCAGTGCTAATTTGAACATGACTTCGAATCTATATGATTTAAACATATTTTATCAGAATTGATATTGTATCTCCAAATGCCATTGCAGAAATACTGGTTGGCAAAAGGAACCAATTTCCGTATCAGTCACATGATTTCAATTCATAAATAAATCACAGTAAACCTACAATTACCTACAAACCTACAAAATCAGAGATATAAAAAATACAAAAAAATTCTAATGTTCACAATTGCTACAATTTTAAATGCATTGAAAATTTTGAGCAACAGATTGAGGAATTAGATATTTCAGAGCATAACTGCAAAAGTAAAAACTTTTTGTAGTACCCGATGATCATATGACAAATTAGATCTTATGGAAATAAGAACAAAAGCTTGCAGTATGTTCAACTGTTTATTCAAAAAGATGAAATACTTTTGTTATTGTGAAACTAATTAGCCTTTCTTATGAAATTTGGAATCAATTAACATTTTGCAATAAGTGAGAAAATTACTTTATTGTAATTTGTAGCCCAGAATTTTCAGACAGATTAAATTTTTTAAAAATTAAAAGTGAAGCCTGCAAAATTTACACAGAATATTTTATTTTTATTGGTGTGAAGAATGAAAATTGTAGATCATTTCTTTGTGTTATAAGTTTTGAAGGAACAATATGCAAAATGGAATTGTAGAATCAAGGTGGTAAAATTTTCCAGCTATTGAGAAAGCAAATTATTACATTAGTCAACCACATCACTGATGTCAAAATTAAAATCCAGGTCTGTGTTAAGTCCACCAATATCAACAACCTTTCAGTCAAGGCTGTATAAATCAGTTTGGCATCAACAGGAATTAAATACAAAATTAACTTAAACACGTTAAGTTTTTATAGAGAAATAATTACACACAAAATGTATTTCTTGTAATGTTTGTTTTGTGTAAACATAAGAAGATGGAGGGCATACTCGGCTAAGTTTCTCTATGTATACAATTTCATCAAGGCGTGTCTATTGGATGTTTGGATGAATTTTTGAAGGTTCATTTTTTCTTGCACATTGGATCTTCATTTAATTTATATTATTACCAACACTGAATGTATAAAATTCATTGTTACCCACCAAATATTAAAATGTAAATATATGTATTGTACTCGTGTGAACATTCTAAGGAAAAAATTACCCATTTTAACCCCATAATCAGTTGAAGAAGGTAAAAAATGTACTCAAACATCAGAAACTTGACTGATATAACATAGTTGGACATTAAGTAGAACTGATAAGAACTATCTTTATAAGCAAAGGAAAGTTACAGTAATTTTCTAGCTAGTTTCATATTGCAAAATATAAATTACTTATATCAGTGAATGCAGTTATTCACAAATGTTAATAGAAGACAGAATGTCTTCATCTAACTCTTTATTTCATTTTTTAATGATGGAGCATGAAGTTCTGAGTGAGCAGAAATAACTCAAATTTTAATAAAATGATAATTTCATATTGCATAACAAGATCCACATTGGAGAACATATGTAAATTAAAACATTTCAATTAAGTTGAATTGTGATAAAATGATAATTCCATATTGCATAACACAATCCACATTGGAGTACATATGGACTCGAATTTTTATAAAATTGTACCATATTGCATAACACGACCCACATTAGAGTACATATTGAAATTAAAAAAATTGATGTAGGTTGTCTTTTCTATCACAATATTTGCCTATAGTTGGAATTTTCAAATGAGCAAATGCTTGAGGAGAAGGTGGCTCAGAACTCAAAGTTAGTGATAACTAGTGCTTTTTCTTTTGAGTGGACAGAATTCAGAGATTGTATAAGTTCGTTATGCCATTCATTGCACCTTATTATGAACTATATTTATAATAAATACCCTTTTCTCATAAACAATTAACACATTTCTGTGATTTTTTTCTCTCAAGTGATTGATGTTCTGGTATGCATAGGGAGTAGGCAAAAATGTTAAAAATAGGATTTTTTTCTATTCTGAGTTCATTGCATTAATGTGTTAGTTTGAACATAGGTGTTTGAATAATGCAATTATTATTGCATCAAAATATTTCACTTCCTTTCAGCTTTAAAATATTCCAATCCTTTATTGATGAAATAATGTATTAAAGTTCACAAATTGCCTATATTAAAAAAGAGGTTTGCATTACAGCCAGGTGAATTCAAAGTACAATGCAAAAATATTAACTCTAGTCACAATATCCAAAGAATCACTTCAAATTCCACCACACTAATGGAATGCGTGTACAGCTTCTAAAATAGTTTTTGGTTATTTTTTAAAAATCATTTACGTTTCCTTAAATAATGGAAAATGTAAATGGGAAAAACGAAGGAGATAAAAGGAAGATATATAAGAGACCACACAAGTATAAAAAATTGTGTAGAAAATTTAAAAATATATTTTTAACAATAAGAGAATATATAGCCTACCCAATAACTTTCAATCTGCACCAACTTTTTATCATCCCACAGAGTTTCACACAGAACCCAAATGTGACATATTCTTTACAGACCTATTGGCTTGTTATATTAACCATGGCAGCCCTCTGACAACAAGCAGTTTACGTAATATCCCTAAGTTCCCTCCCATGATACATTTTCTGCAGATTTTCTTCCTCATACATTAAACCTAATTTTTCTTCACTTCGTATTAAATATAGTAGAACGGTTCTTAAAAGTTAGGTCAGGAATAAAGAACATACGTTTTTGAAAACCAATATTGAAAAACTACATTATGAAAAGTCTGTAAGGACTAAATAATAATACATGGTATTAGAAATCAAGAAGCGATAAAAGAAGGGAAGGAATTCGGAAATAACACATAAATCAAAAATATAAATGAGCATACGTATATATTTGTGTGCGCGCTCGCGCGTGTGTGTGTGTGTATGTGTATGTGTATGTGTATGTGTATGTGTATGTGTATGTGTATGTGTATGTGTATGTGTATGTGTGTGTGTGTGTGTGTGTGTGTGTGTGTGTGTGTGTGTGTGTTTGTGTGCTTATAATGAGGAATATACTAGGTCTCAATTCGAGGTTGAAAATTATATCAGTCCGCTTATAATTACGGTAAAAGTCCGGTTTTCGTTAAAATATCTGGATGTCTGTCCGTCCGTCCGTCCGTCCGTCCGTCCGTCCGTGATCAACCATAGCTCCTAAACCGAAACTCAAACTTTACTTTGATTTGGATTTTGGTAATTTAATTGAATTCTAAAAATTTTCTCAAAAATTGCTCCAAATTTTTGGATTAAACTTTGTCCTTGAATAGCGTAAAGAAAGCTTAAGACAATGGAGGTGGTCTCATTTTCGTTAAAATCCTTGATTTTTCGAAAATTGAGAAAGTTCAACTTTTTTTAGGCGTCTTCCTACAAACTATAATACTGAAAATACAGATTTTTCTTTAATAAAATCTGTTAGTCAGACCTTGAAATAAGGTCACGAAATTTTTTTCAATAATATGAGTAGTTTTCGCTTAATTTTGCGTGAAATATAGGCAATTTCCACTTTTTAAACACCCTTTTCCTAAAAAACGGCACATTTTTTAAAAAAATGTTTCTTCTCGCATGCATTAAAGGGCAGTACAAAAATGTGTTAGCTCATTTTCGGCAAACTCTGTATTTTCGAAAATTGCTAAAAGTTAACATTTCAAAACTATAAAATTGATGCTACAGGATATTTTCCATAAAAAGGTATGTTCCAAAAATATTAGCTCTTTAATAAAGGCCATGTAGTCCAGTTTTTGGACAAAGAAAGTAGTTTTCGTGTAATTTCTGATTAAACTTAATGCAATTAAAAAAATATTTTCTCAAAAACCGCTGCAATTTTTTCTTTACTTTTTCCTCGAATAAAAGGGAGGCTGAAAAGAATAGCATACGTTTCATTCGTTTTCGTTGATCTCTCAGAATTTTCGAAAATTGCATGTTGGAAATAGTAATAGGAGAGAGAATTACATTTTTCAGCGTCGGCCGAAGCTGGCATGTCAGAACAGCTGTCTGGTGTTGCGGTAAAATGCAAGGTGAGGTTATTCGGTGGATTTGAGTTCGAGTTTCGGTGCAAAACTGTTTTCAAACAGAAAAAAAAACTTGCGGGTTGAATACAGTTTTGCAAGTTCATATAGTAGTATAATATTGCGGAGGTTTTACACTTGTGCAATAATTTATGTGCTGTTGTAGGACGATAGTTTTCAATTTTCTAAAATTTCACTTTAAGTGTACATTAACTCTCTTTTCGGTGGTAAAGTGAGTTGTTGCAAAGAGGAAACAATGAAC
The DNA here is from genome assembly GCA_011170035.1 of Teleogryllus occipitalis. Taxonomy (NCBI): domain Eukaryota; kingdom Metazoa; phylum Arthropoda; class Insecta; order Orthoptera; family Gryllidae; genus Teleogryllus; species Teleogryllus occipitalis. The sequence continues at coordinate 71,281 of BLKR01009849.1, read as the reverse complement.
AATGTATTTCTTTTTCGACTTTGAAATGTCGAAATGCATATGAAATCAAAAAATAATTTCTAACATCTACGTGAAGTCTTTGTCGAATTGAAGGACTAAAGGTATGTTTGCAATTAATTTGTGACTTGAATTGCATTTCTGCATTTGGAAGACAGGTCTAATTTCTATTTAATTTTATAAAATACACTGTGCTGTGAAATATGAATTCTTTCTCAGTATCCGTTCTTCATGAGATTGGAATTTTAATTGTTCTTGTTTGCAAAGAGTCAATCTTCCAAGGGTGAAATGCCTAATATTTTCACTAATATTTCTTTGAGGTGCTTAACACTTTAACTGATATTCAATGGAAACTGTACAGAATGTAAATATTTTGAAATCTGAATCTCAAAAGATTTTTGAAAATCTCAAGAATTCTTCACATAAGAATATTGACAATATATTAAGATAACTACTGATTACAAAGGAACCCCTAGAGAGAAATCATTTTGAAAGAACCGACGATTTTCAGAAGAAACTACTGGAATTGCTGTTAATGGAATAAAGTATCTTGCATGTTCTAAGTTGTGGAAAAGTCAATTAAGAAAGATCATTAAACTATGTTGTGTAAAATGTAAAAGGAGTTGAATGGCAGGAATTTTTAGAGTTAATTAATAGTGTTGATTTCCAAAATATGGCAAAATGGAAAGAACGAAAAGAATTCGAAGAATATTGTTTTCTAACATCGAACCTTCCAGGAAATTGAATCATCGAAAACGCATTCATGTTCAACCTAAGTACGCTGGAAATATTTCTTGCTTCATCTTCGGAGGTAAAGATTAGTATGTGGTGCACCTATATTTTTTGGAGAGAGAGGACTTTAATCATTCACCAAAGAATCTGCTATTCCTTTGTTTCAAGTGTCCATGTCAATTTGCCAAAATTTATCGAACGGCGAAACAAAAAATTGCTGCTTCAACTTGCAGTGAAGGACTTAACTTTCTAAAGTTGTTTGAATGAAGTGCTTGATGAAAGTACCCTCTCAGTCTCTCTGCCTCTTTTATTAATTATTTCTCGTAATTTATACTTTGTCCCGTGCTTCAGAGGTATCAACTTGCTAGAAATAATGAAAATTTTGTTACATTTTACCTTTACTGATTCTAAAGCTCTAAAGCATATTGTAGTAAACTGATCGTGTTTCGGGTTTAAAGTGACATATTGGACGGAAAAGTATGCAGATGAATTATTTCGCAAACACCAACTTCTCAAATTTTAGGTAGAATTTTACTCACGAACTACAGAAGTATTCAAATCAGTCTACAACACTTACGTGATAGATTCTCGATGAAGGGACAGAAAAGTGTATTCCTGAACACATTTCAGAAAGTTGCTTTAGAATGAAAGTTTCCAAATGGGTAAATTTTCATCTACATACTTCTGCCGCAAGGGCGCATTTCCTTTAGAATGTTACTGGAGCACCTGAGAAATATTTCATGAATACATTTGACTTTGTAGGTATTTTAATTAACGAGATTCGACAAAACTGCGGAAAGCAATCAAAATTAAAGTGTAAACTTTTGAAAAACCAAGAGTAAGTCATTTGATACATTTTCTGCGGTTTTATGGCACCGGAATGTTATTTGCTAAAACTATCTTACCTTAAACCTTTCAAAAGTAAGTCATGCATAGAGATTTTTCAGTCATGCGCCATTTCTTTGTGCTAAACTGTTCGTCCCACGGGGGTAGTTCTCGTGAAAAGAGAATCGAGAGCTGGCCTCACGACGAAAGGCGAGTGAAAGTACTTTTATACTAAAGTACTTTTTTATAGAGAGAGAATTTTTTACGGCGTTTCCAAACTGAAACTTCAGGCTCGAGGAAAGACAGGTGGAAAACGGCTTAAGGCGCTTGTAACACCTGTGCTTGTAACATTGGGGTTACATCACCGTTTTCGATCATGTTCATGGCCATGTCTCTAACTTCGTGGTTAGCCGATAGGGAGCTTGAAGTGTTTCTTTCTCCAAACTTCCTGCTGTTTCTTCCCTTTATATTTAAGATCCTTTGGTTCTGCCTTTAATTTCATTTGCACGTTACTACTATTATATAGGTACACGTTATTTTCGAATGTGGATTTCATAGAACTCTGTGTCAGAAAACGAATGACGTGACTCTCAGAATTATCAGTTTGGTTATAAACAGCAGTTCGTTTTTGAAGGATGTTATAAAAATAATTTCGTATTTTCTTTACAATTTTTTCATGAATTGAGTTGGTTCGTAAGTTTGTCATACGAGAACAAACTTTCTAAGGCTTTAGATTGGAAACATAGATTCTGTGCAGATAGTTCTGTGCAGTGTTCTTTATAATTTAGATTTTTAAAAAATTAAATGAAATAATAAAACTGTTGTGTTTTAGTAAAAAAAACAACATTTTGTTAAGTGAAATTTTACTCCATTGTTGAAGTTTAAGTTTATTATTTCGCCAAGAGTAAAAATAACTTGAACAAAATGTATTTCAATATTTTTTAAATTAGTAATAAATAAATTTTATTATTTAATTATTATGTACCTTTTTATCTAAAGAAATATACGTATTAATTACTTGCAAAAGAACTTGCATATTTAGAGTAACATTTCTTCTGTACAGAAAATGATTGAAGAATTTCTGTTTAAAGTATCCCTAATGATAAGAGATAAATGCTTAGAAAACTGCCTACATATATGTCCACGGAGTGCGAAAGGTTCGATCTGCAAGGAACTTGTTTCTGACAATGAGTCGGCAATGAACCTGTCTACAGTTGACTGTCGTATGTGGCCAGATATCACTTTAGTGATGGGGAGTTATAAATTTTATCATTATTATTTAAGAGATTGAAGTGGTTCATTTTTATTTATTTATTTTACGTCAAAAAACCGTTAAAACTGTGTATGACGTGCTATGGAGAGAAGTGAATTCTGTGCACGTTTACAAAATTCTGTGATCCCTACACTAAGTCATATACTACTTGAATTTTGAAAACATAAAAAGCAAAAAACGCTCCCATATAATAAAGCTATTTACAAGGATAAATAAGCAATAAATTTTGGACTCTTATTCTTGATGTCCTTCGTCAAGGAGTAATACTTCCTCCCGCGACAACAGGGAAACGATAATTTGAATAACTATATTTCCCACTGAATTCTAGAAGTCGGGCACAGATAACGAAGTTACATTTATGTACAGAGGCAAAACAAGGGGCCATCTCAGCATTTGCTCAATGGATCCGGGAAACTGGACGAAAAACCTGATCGAGATGGGGGTCAAGGACCCAGAAGTTGCGATACAATACTTATTACATACTGTTTAGAATTATACAGTCCAAATGGTAAATAATACATTAAATATCACTGTTAAAATTAATGTTACTTTCCTTGTGATGCTCAGTATTGTCACTAATTGTAAAGAAACAGTTATGCAACAGAAACGATTTCACTTGGTATTTAAACTTTTCTATCGAATTTAATCGTTTAATGTCATCAGGCAAAGTGTTGTAAAATAATGTACATTTATTGTATGTGATTTTTTTGTAATGAGCTGTTGATACTGTCACCTGATGAATATGATTCTACGTCGAGTGTTACAGTAACAGACATCGGCATGTTCTAAAAATATATTCCCGCCCTTAAGGAAGTCATTTTTGACAAAAAACACTGATTCGTAAATCAACAGACAAGGTAATGGTAAAATTCCTAGATTAATGAAGAGAGGCTTACAAGAATCACGTAGGTGGGATTTGGAAGATTCACGGCAGGTCTACAAAATACCAGTTCGCTGTTGCTTGAGAGTTTGTCATGTAAGAAGTGAAGGGTATTACATGTAAGGTAATAATATGGGAATATATTAGTTTACAATTATTTAAATCCTACAGGTACTTATTTTATCCGTATTGGAAAACTGGTGTTGATCGTACTCTTATCGCAATGGCATGTACTAAAATATATTCTATTCTATTTTTATTAGGATTTGGTATCTAATTTACAAACCTTAAGGTCATACATGGCGCGAAGATGATTTGAGTGAACTCCTTACCTTCACGACAAAAATAAGTTCCTCTATTAATAATACATAAATTAATAAGAGAAAAAATATTCTTTACAATAACGGAAAAACTTCAATTTACTGTTATGCAAATGATACATGTGTTGTTTTTTTTAACAATATTGATGAATTAAACGTGGATAAACTCTTGTAACGCCAAAAAGTGTGTCTGTAGACTATACTTGTAACCCAATGTAATTTTTTGAACAGAGGCGGACAAATCTCTATTTTTTTATTAATGATGAGCGTGAATGTAAATTTAAATAACAGTATAGATAGTTGATAAATGCGCATAAAATCAACTCTTTGCCAATAAAATCTCAGACGATTATGAATTCTAATTCACATTTAAAATACAAGTTTATACTTAATAAAATGTCTTCCAAAAATAATCAAAGAATCTTGAATTGCACGGAATAACAGGGCGATGTTTTCTTCGAAAACATATCTACATCATACTGTACAACATTTTGAAAGCATAATCTTCCTTATGATAACTTCCTTGTGTACTTTCCTATTTCGAATTTAGTATTGTAAAGTTTTCATAATTAATTTGTACGAATATTATTCTGCAATGAATTGTCGTATCGTTATTACAGTATTCCAACATTTTCACAAAATATGAAGGTTAAAATTCGACGGGAGTTGAAGCTGCGGCCGATCAAATTCTACAGCGTGTCCACTGTACAAGTACTTCATGCAGGCATGCGTTTGCTTCCCACTTGTGATCCCTCGGTTCCTAGAGCAGTTCTCGGCAAAACCGCCCAGCGGTCGCCGGCAGCGCAGCTTAATGATGAAATAGGAAATTACCGCTGCAGTCGCGGTCTTTTATTCCAGTACTATATTGTTAATTATGGTGCAGTATATTCTGCTAATGTCCACGTAATCATTTGTTCCCATTAGGTGCATTTTTACAAAATAATGACTACAATTACGAGATAAATAAATGCCCTTTTTAAATGGACACCGCCGCTGCTGCCGCCCGCCGGACCAGAGGGGGATCCCCGAATGAAATTTGTTCCCCGAGAGGTGCGGGTGGGGACAGAGAGGGGGCGATGGGGGGGGGGCAGGGGCGGGAGTACCGCTGGCCTTCGAGGTGTGCGGGGGCGGTCCCCACTTTCGTCGGGCAGCGGGCACCGGCGCGGAACGAACGTAGCGACGCGCGCTACCCCCTCTAACCCCTGCCCCGCCCACTCCCTGGTCCCACGCCCCATGCCCCAGCGCCGACCCCGACCCTTTTGGGTTGCCCCTCCCCCCACGCACACAAATACACACACCCGGTCTCGCTCTTAGAACCATCGCGCACGACCTTGCTAGCGCCACACGAACACTGCTCGTCTCTTGCTCGGTAATTTGTCTTATTTATTTACACTTACACTTCTTTAGGGTTGTTTAATTTTATAGCGCAGTTCTGAGGGATTCATTGTAGGTCGTCTATGTTGTCGGTGCAAATATTTTACTATAGCCAGTTATATTTTTTTTCCATTTTGAATCACGTGACAGTGGTCTTCACGACGCTCCCACCCAGACATTTTTACATTTTCACCCACTGCATAATTACGTAGTAAAGAGGGTGTATTGTAACGCTGCAGCAAAAAATGGAGCTTTTCTGAAAGCAAAACTCTTATTGTGAGCCCCTTTTTACGAAAAAGGGATAACTCTTGTGCGGCCTATATGTAGTAAATTACTTCTAACAACTTGTGTAACCAAAATACAACTTTTGTGGGCTCTTTATTTGAAAACTAGTTGACAACAGAACATTTTTTGCATTATTTGTAACTTTTGCAATATTTTTCGGACAACTCAGATTTCAACAAACACGAGACCTGCAACATTTTGAAGTGTTTTTTGCTCTATCCGATGAAAAATTAAACAATTGCAGCCATTTTTTAGAAAATATATTTGTAACTGGCATTTTCTCCAAGCAAAAAGTCTGCGAAAAATACTAGTTCTTTCTAAAAATGTACAGGACTTTATTTCATTATATAATTTTTTTGGAAGGGATTTCATTGAGAACAAAATCTCAATGAACAAAATCAATATTTTAGTTTTGCAGTGTTCATTTCTGCAATTTTTTATATACAGGAAACTCCACAAAAATTGTTGTATCATCGCCATTTTTATAAACACAACCCTAGTCGAGAAAAAATTTGGAGCTGTTTTGAGAAAATACTATTGAAAAATTGCTTATACTTCATCAAAATTTAAACGAAAACTATTCGTATTTTTGAGAAACTGAACATTACCTTATTTAAAGATCCTTCATTGAACCGATTGTAGTATTTTTTCCTTTAAATGAAAGAATGTGATCCCTAGATGTGCTTTCAGATATTGTTTGTGTTGATTCACCAACATTTACGGTGTAAATTAATTAATTAAATCATTCTTTAATAGTACGCTTATCAATAGTCAATTGTTTTCTTCCAAAGGGTGGCTGTTTTAAAATTTATATATATATATATATATATATATATATATATATATATATATATATATATATATATATATATATATATATATATATATATGATGTGAGTCCCTGCCGCTTCATAGTGGCGCTGCTTGATGTTTTGTTTTGATTGTTGAGATTTGTTCACAATTCGTCAAGGTTTTGTTTCAGTGTAATAATTGCATTGTGGTGATGACAGTTTGGATGTATTTCCTTTTGTAGTATATTTTGTAGAGAACATACGGACTGTGGGTTTTGTTCGGTTGTTCTGAAGTAGTGAAGTTATTCACAGGTTGTGTCGAATTCCGAATCGTTGCCCACGCGCCCCAAAAGACGCAAGCGTAGTACATTGACTGGGAGCAGGGAAAGAGAAAGTCAGCGTATGTGTCATGATAGTGAGGTCATTTCATTTTCTGTTGGGTCATTGTCTATGAAATGTCAGTTTTGTTCTACTTTGTACTTCCCATGTGAGAGCAAATTCTGTAAACGAGTTTACTCTGTTACTTCAATGGGAAAATAAGTTTACCTTCGAGCAATATGCCAGAAGAAATCAAACAGTTGTTTATAGGAAATTATGACACATCAAAAAAGTTTAGAAATTATATCCGTCAGTATATTCCTGATCTTTCTTTTGTGTAATTTGGTGCCGATATTGCACTGTCACCTGCTCATGGGCCATACGTGTTCAAAATTTTGGGATCTCCACATCACAGAATATCTTCGTTATACCCTGAAGATTCAAACAATGCAACATATTGTGAACATTAGTCTGGGCACACTATTTCACATTTATCTCAGATCACACCGTCAAATTTTGACGGGTTCTCACTAGTTTAATTTAAAAACATTGAACCATCTTTGAGGAAATGTTAAATATGTTGAGGCTGAATGTAAAGTACTCACCAAAATCAAAATATTTGTTTCAAACTCGTTGGGCATTTATTTCAGCCAGATGGATCGGACAACGTCAAATTCAGAGGCAATCGTCTTAACGGTTTAGGTGCTATTGTTGACCACATACGAACTAGCAGGCGGACGTTTTGAAGTCAACCAATTTTTTAAGGTGTCAAGAACGCGCAAAACGCGAAATATCACTTTAATATGTGCTAGAGAAAGTAATTACTACGAGTATATATAGTATCAGCCCTCGCGGATAGCTCATTGGTCAAAGGGCTCGCTTTCCCTCACGTGACCCCGGGTTCGAGTCACGGTCGGACAATATTACGGGTTCGCGTCACGGTCGGACAAGATTATAGTATGCGTTTCCCTTCCAATGTTCCAGTATATGTTGCTGGGTGACGATGAGAAAACTCACTTCTCACAGGTTCAGAAGACCAGAACATGGCGTAGGGATGCCGACGTGCTAACCACACGTAGCCCCGTAACCCATAGTCGCAAGGTAGGCCCAGGTTACGGCAAAGGCTTTTGCGTTTAAAGTACGTATATACATATACAGTAGCAAGCCTAACCGTCTGAGGTGGCTAAGAGAATCTACCGCCTTAGTGCTTCGGTCCGGAGGGTCGCGGGTTCGAGTATCGCCTTGAGCATGGTTTTTTGTCCCTTGTCTTTCATGTAGTATGTGTTGTCGCGGAGCGCCTCGCGTCCTGTTGACCTCAGATCAGGGGATCCCGCACGTGTGTTGATGTCTAGTGTATGGTCGAATATGCGTCCCATCTGGACGTGAAGATCTGGATGTTGGCTTCATTAAAGACTGCTGATGGCTGCATAAAAGGTCTACGAGTTTTTCTGACGAAAAATCTTCTCGATCTTACTTCGTAAGTACGTGGTAAACGAGCAACCGTAAAACAGTCCATTCGTATGTCGAAATTAGCGCCTGAATTGTTGGGACAATTTTCTCCAAAATTGATATTTCCGATCGAAGTGGTCGAACTCAAGACCGTGTAAATTTGAAACGGACATTTTGATTTGTTTTTACATCAATTCTCATTATTTTGATTTTTTTCAAAAATTTCTAGAACTTCTTTGATTAACATTTTCCCTGACATAGCGTTAAAGACGCTTAACAAGCAGTCCTGTTCTTATTTGCGTTAAAATCTCTGAATTTTGGAAAATTGCAAAAGTTCTAAATTTTTTGGGCGTCTTCCTACAATTGCAATATTGAAATTAGAGATTCTTTTTAAAATGAAATCTATTCTTCAAAGACAGATCTTAAACAATGTTATGTAGAAGTTTTCAATGTCAGTAGACAACTTAAAACAATGTTTTTCAAGGACAGATAAGCGAAGTCAAGGGAATTTTTCTTTATTTTTTTCTCGAATAGAGGAAAGTGTGCTTATAAGCATAACGCGGGTACAATTTTTGTTGAACTCTCTGTTATTACGATAACTGCAAAGAATTAACAATTCAAAACCACAATATTAATGACACAGTTTTTCTCTTCATTAAATCTGTACTTTAAAACTAGATCTTGAAATAATGGCAACGAAAATCTCTGAACTTTTCAAAATTGCCAATGCTCAACTTTGTTCTTAAATGCCGAATGCCAAATGTTCAACTTTGTTCTTAAAGCGACGAGGGAAGTCGAATTTAGCTCCGAGACTGGTGGTGTAGGGGTTACGAGAATAGTGTGCTGAGCCTGAGGAACTAAGTTTGTCTCCCAGCATGAAAAAAGTTTGCTGGTTGGTATTTTTTGAGGTTCGAGTAGTGATTGCTATATATTTGCTGTACATTGCGAGTAGTATTTGCTTTATTTTGCTTACCATTACAAATAATGCGAGTGATTATTTGCTGTTGCAGCTCGACTAGTTTCTTAATCACACATGGTGGATATTTTTGAATTTTCGCAAGAAGCGTCTAGAAGTATTCTATATACGATATACGATAGTTTGTCGTTCATTTTATTTAATATCACTATTACTATTTTTATCAACCACACCTTTGAGATACTGTTGGATAATTTTCACCGATGTCACAACATCTTCCTATATCGCATCGCATGTTATGCTTGTGTGAGGTAAAACTTTATTATTTATTTTTCAATTTTCGACGTTCTTTAGTAATTTTAGTGCAATATTGCACGTTGCTAAGAATGTTCCTTTCTGTATATATGTAGTTCTATAAGAAGATTTTGATATATTTAATTTGTTTAATAACTCCCAAACAGATCTAGATATTACATCGTTACAATTATTAAAATAAATATACTATAGACGAAGTTCAGTAATCATTACTGTTTTTATTATTGCCTAAAATCTCTCAGGGGTTTCAAAAATTAAAAAATCCGTTTCAAATTCGAAGACCCGCGTCATCCGCGAGATTGATCGGGGAATATTCATTTTGGTAAATAACCCATGTAGTAACCCATTTAGAAAAAAACAATAAAATTTTGAAAAATCATCTCAAGAATATTTTGGTATGCGGTATTCCCGAAACGTGTTTCCGTCAAAATCTCGACTTCGATTTTTTGCAGCATTAAACTTTCTTTATTCTACGTAAAAGAGAAAATAAAAATAAGGTCGTAAATTATAGTCACTTTTCTATTTTGAGTAAATGTCCTGCGATATTTGATTAAAAACAGACAGATTTTTATTTTCGTTTTACGGTAAGAATGGAGATTATTGTATGCATGTTAAACACGTGGACGCATGTGTGTAAGTAAATCTACCCCAGTTTGTGTTTTGGCCAAGATACTAATTCTTCGTCCGGAATCGTAGAGTAAAAGAAATATGCTATAAACAAATATTATCAATCATCCATTTGTAAACGACCGACGCATTGAAACATGGAGCTATTGCGGCACGAGGAGTTGGCATTACGTTTTTGTTCTGATGAAAACGACAACCAATTCTTTTACACTATGCACAACTTCATTACTGTCGTACATGCATTAAATGGAGATCATGGGTAGTTGTTAACTTGCAGAATGTTACGATTTCAAAGTGACGCCCTGAGTTAGATTATTCACGTACATTCTGCAAGCTCTGTTCGTATTCCTTCGCTCTTCTTTTTTATATACATATTTGTGCGGTAGAGAATAGAATGCATCCTTTTCAGAACTAGTGTAAATTGTTTTTTGTTAATATATTAATGATTTAAAACGTACTCTCTGAAATTATTTCTTTCTTCACGATTAAAAATGTCAGATTTCTGCAAAAATTTGAGAGTTCGTTCAGTAAAATATTCCAATAAACTACAATCGAATTGCAGCTACGTAAGTTGTAAATTCAATAGTACTATCTACGAACGTTTCTTCACATTTTTAGATTGATTCTTGAACGTGCAGCACAGATTTGAAATTTTGCCTACAATTTCTTAGTCAACGTTGGATTCGTATTTGCTGCTTTCACCGTTAACAGTTTCGAACACAGAGTGATAAATATGGTTTTATGGAATCGCCAGTATCCGGTGTCCTAAACTTGCTTATAATGATCTACCTTCGTTTTAATATTGATTCATTCATGTGTGCACCTTTTGTATTCCATATAGAGGTAATTGATAGTAGGTGTTTGTTCTTACACACCCATAGAAATCATGATAACAAGTGCTGTCGTCGGGTTAAAGTATCTAAGGTGTGGACGCAATCAGTAAATGCATGTTTACAATACGCATAAAATATCCCGAAACCTGTAAACTTACTTTTTGTGCGGGATGGCGAGGAAGGAGCTAAGGAAGCCTACGCTCTTTTAAAGTCAACTTTTTCTGTAATTTTAGTCAAATGATTCCCATATATCTCGTGTGCCAGGAAATCTCTCCACACCAAACTGAGTCAGCGGCTCGTATTACAAATTGCATTTATGTTGGTAGCAACCAGATAACTGGAAACAGGCGAAGGGGATAACAATTCCAGCATCTGTTGTGATTGAGTTCAGTACGCAATTTGCGTTTTCTTTTGTTACAAGCTGCGGCCCGTGCTACCAACATAATTTCTTATTTATTATGAGAGTTCTCATTATGAATGCATTCGTATATTTTTTATTTCAAGCTAACAATGAAAAGCTAGTGGTTGTAAAACAGTACGTATTTTCTCGCCCGTTTTTTCACGCAAAATTACACGAAAAGAACTCAAATTTTCGAAAAATTATACCAGACTATTTCAAAATCTATTTTTAAAGAACAGATTTCATTAAGGGAAAATGTCTATCTTTAATTTTTTAGTTTCAGGAAAACAGAAAAAAAATTGACTTTTGAAATTTTCGAAAAATCAGGGTTTTCAACGAACATGCGACTTCATTCTCTTAAATGTCCTTCACGCTATCCAACAACAAAATTTAATCAAAAACGATGTAGTCAATTTTTTGAAAATTTGGAAATGTCCCAGGGGCTTCATGTAAAGTACCGACCCGACATTAAAATATCAGTTTCAAGTTGAAGGGGCCGCGACGTCAGCCAGATCAATTGTGGAATACCAATTTTAGAGAAAATCGGCTGAACGGTTTAGCCGCTAGCGTTGTTCACAGACAGACAGACGGACGGACGAACTGACAGACGGCCAGTCGGACAGACGGACGGACAGTCGAAGAGACGGACGAACAAACGACGTTTTGCCATCAAAACATGAATTCTGGCTGGACTACGTGTCATATTTTTTTTTCTAAATTTAGCAACTGGATTTATCCCCTTTTTCAGTATCAGGGCCCTGTATTAAGAGTTTTTTTGCCGAAAATTTGCCGACTTTTGCGCAGGACTACATTATTTTCTCTTTACTGCGAGGCGAGAAAGTAAAATAATTATGGAGGGTCCGAACTGAACATTGACATCCCCTGACATACGTTATAGAACCGACCCTGTCAATTTGTTTTCCCAAAGTAAGCAGTTTTCTGAATTTTCATTACCTGAACCATTTCAATTATCTTTAGCTGTGTTCATTACAGTACGTTGTACCTTCAGTTGTATCAATTACATTGTGTTTCGATTTAATTGGAAGAATGCAAACATGTTTATAACATTTAATGGCGTTTTACGCAAACACAACCACTACTGTATTCACAAGTCCTTTTGCCATTGTTCTGATTGTCTCATTTCACCCATAGTTGAATTATATTTCACTAGTCTCCCATTTTATTTTTCCGTCTATCACTGTAGTATCCTGCTCTCAGTTTCCTTCCTTCCAAGTCATTAATACGTATCTAATATTTATATACACTTCTTTTCTAGAGCAAGAGATACATTGATCCCTTCCTTCACGTACATTCTCTCTTCACTCCCTTTTAACCATGTCAATAACAAGGATATTTCAAAGCTGATTTTTATAAGTTAAATCCTTTTGTTATTATTTTCCTTTCCTTATTTCGCTTCATCTGTCTACAGTGTAATACTTATATATCACTGTACTTCCATCCACTTCTGTTTCAGATATAGCTCTCTAAAACCTTTAATGTTACTACATGTGTAATAGAAAACGTCTTTGCAACTGAGTTCCACCAATTTATTATTTACTCAGTTTACGTCTTGTCCATCTAGCCTGCATCGTGTTAGGCCATTACAACAGTGTGCACCACTCTCAGTTCTAGTTCTCTCGGGTGTTCCTCCCAGCATTTAATTCTCCGCCAATCCTCGCTAAGGCTTATAACCGTCCACGTACAAAGTTCCTTTCTCTCGGTTTAATTCTCGCGTTTCTCATCCCTGCAGTCACCATTTGTCAAAGTCGCCTCCTCACATCCATGCACGCAGTTTCAGGCACAGAGATCCAGTTCCCTATTTTCCCTCCACGGTTCCGTCTTCTTCCAATCCCCGCAGCAGCGCGCAACCTCCCATACACCACGCTCCCTCTCTCGTTTCTATTCGCAGGCTCCTCACTATTCTCTCTCGCCTTCCATCGCCTGGAAACGGCTGTACGGGACGCACGGATCCCCCGACCCCGCCTCTGCACGTTTTCCACTACTTCCGCTAACATTTTACGCAGCTCTCCTCGCCAGGATCCATCGCCAGCCCGGCCATTGCCCGCTGGCCCGTCCGACGTCCCATTTGCCGCTACCGCCGTCGCCCCACTTGCCGGCCACGCCGTCCCCGCCCCGCCCCGCCCCGCCCGCCGTTCCACTTCTCGCCACGATCCATCGCCGCTCCGCTCGCCGTCGCCTCACTTGCCACCGCCCGCCCGCCCCCGCCCCGCCCCCTTCGCCGTCCGCCGCGCGAAGCCGCGCTGTCCATTAGAGGCTGTCCGCTGGCTTTAGTTCATTCCGACACTCGCGGGGCCTCGGGTCGCGCGGGAAGTGAAATGCGCCCGAACGGACGGCACCATCCCCGGCCCCGCCCCCTCTCCCACCCCTCCCGGCCACCACCCTGCTCTCGTGCCCGCAGCGCGCGGCTCACCCGCCCGCCGGGCCGGCCTGCCTGCCCTCCCGCCGCCGGTGAAAAGTGTTCTTGCGAATCGTTGCGTGAAACTGAGATATCATACGGCGAGGGGGAGCGCGCGACCGGGATAATTGCGCTTTAAGCTCGGCGTGAGAAAGCGGCCATGTCGTTGTGCATTTCGTTTCAATTGGAGTAATACGAACGGAATCGAAAATGGGATTGAAATACGTGGTGCGGGTTTATTCAACACGGTTCAATTTTTAATAAAACTGGAGTATGTTTCTAGATCGAAAATGAAGTCTTATGCGAGTAAATAATACGGAATATATTCATCGTGTTTATGTATTTATTTACCGAATTAATAAGGTTTAAAAATGAAATGAAACACAAATTGAAAACACCAAATTATGTATGCTTGCCTCGGAATCTATTTAAAGTGCCCGTTCCTGAAGCATATTGTAGCATACAACTCCCAACCACCATAGTAGGCCTGAACGCTGTTAGAAGTTAAAGAGATAAACCAGGAATTTCATCTTGACTGAACCTGTTTCCAAAGGACATGTGATGCTATCTTAGTATTCAATTATGTTTGTATTAATGTTTTCCATCAAAATTGACAGTAATTGAAAAGCCTTCTGTTCTTTCTTCTGTCCATTTTTTCAACAAAAGCAGTATTTTTCGGATGTATGTTCAATAAAATAAAGGTTTTTGTAAGATGATAAAAGTTTTTAACATCATTAATTTATCGTAGTCATACAGCAAAAATCAGCATTAAGGACAATGAATATTTGAGGGTTTTTTCGGAATAATTGCTACATTAATTGCCCTATATGAATATCCTTCCCACCCGAGTTCACAACAATTGCATTAACTATCGATGTTTTCCTTTTAACAGTAAAGCTGGTCATTTTCGGATCAAATGCATTGTTTCGTTTTACTTTCGAGGACAGAAAAATTTCTCAGAACAGAGGATTGTTCCAAAAGCGTAATTTGAAACGGTCGTAAGAGATAACGATTTGGGTAATGTAGGAATGTCACAGGGTATCGTTTTGTAATACTGTGCTCGGTGGTCCATCGTTGTGTTTGAAACTTTCGTGTAATACCACTATCTTTATTTTTTTGAAAATAAATGACATCTGAATGGTGTATTGGCTACTTTACGCGTTGATATAGCTGGTGGGTAGATATGTACTATTAAGACATTTTCGTCATATGTGATTCAAATATAATTATATAACAATGAATATATCTACCAAGAACATATTTCAGTAAAGTACATGCGTCGATAATTATAATGGAAGTGAAATGACAAAGTTATTTATTCGTCAAATTATTTTATATTTATTATATTGTGTTGTAATGTACTGGTTTGCGATGTTTCAAGAACTGTCCGAGTGCGGTGTGCTCTACCCTTTAAACACTGCGGTTCAAATCCTGGGTATTCGAATGGAATATGTGGTTAATAAAGACTGTTCGAGGTAGCTAGTTCAGACGTTCTCTTTTCCACTATCTCATTCTATTACCAGCTTCATCTCAACTTGTTCAGCAATAATTATTCACCATAATTCATTCTCCATCACGTCTAGAGTGGCGGTGTATCATGGTAAACAAGAGCGATAGGATTAAAAATGTCGGAAATAAGGTCTTCCATTCACTCGATGCATATAGTCAGGGATCATCACGATTGTATGTGTAATTAAAAAAATTACTAGGGTCTAAAAATTGCATGACATTATTGAACCTTTCAGATTGAGAATGTAAAGTTCTGAAAATCACCAGGATACAAAATTTGGAACGCCACACCGCTTAGTATAATCGTACATCTTCAGGAGCATTCTGTATGTGCCATACTAAAACACTCGGAATTAATTTCATTAATTCCTTAAACACAACGCCTCAAAGAAACAAGCAATGTGCAATACGCAAGTGTGCTACTTAGACTATCTTCAACACTTAACTTCTTCTACATCATTTAACATGAAACATTCTTCTCAAATACTTCTCTCCCAGATGTCGCATGGTTCTTTCTGTTCTTTAACAAACTAGATCAAATCACACAGGCGTCAGAGCATGACTTCCATTGTTCCTCAAGTAATAAGTTGATTGCTGTCTGGTTTGTTTTGGAAACCATATCAGACCTCTTCTTAATACGATGTAATAACAGATGCAACATGGCGTAAATCGTCCGTAGAGCGGCATGAGCGAAGTAAAAATGATGCATCCAATGAGAGCAACGACGCAGGGAAAAGCGCGTTGGGGCCAAGCGGGCTGCTCATCAGCGCTCCGTTTCAAGTGCATTCGTGGCCGACGGGGCGTCGAAGCCGGGAACTTTGAGGAGCGAGCGCGGCACGCGGATGTGGCGTCGGCCGCGCGCGGAGCCAGGCATTAGCCCGACCGCAGCGCTTCAATACAGCGATCGCTCTTCTCGCTACTCGGGAAAGCAAACCCCCACCCCCGCCCGCGTTGCGGACGGCGCGAAAATGAAGATTAGGGATTCATCGCTCGAGACGAACTGTGACGCCGACAAGAGCGCCGCTGGAAAGAGAGGGAGGAAGCGAGACGGAGAGAGCGGAAAGGCGGGCGGGCGGGCAGACGGGCTCGAAACGTCGATGAGTGCTAAAGGGGGAAAAGCCGGTGGAATATTGTCAAGAGCGCAGGAATGTCGCTGGGAGTGAAGAGAAGGGGGGAAAGTGGGGAGGCCGAGGGTTTAGAGGACGAGATCCGAGGGAGAGCTGAGGATGGGGGATTGAGGAAAGTGGGCAGGAAATAAGCAGGAGCAAGTGGTCGGGAAAACGAAGAGGGTACAGAAGCTAAGTTGAGAATAGTCGTAGACGGAAATAACACAGCGGTGGCAGAAATGATAGGTCGTCGGATTAAAACGTTGCAGGGGAGTGGCAAATGATCAAGAATAACAATTCTCAGAGGGGACCGAAATAATGCATATATAATGAAAAGGCATGAAGACATGTAAATTATCGAAATGTGTTAGCAGTTAAAGGCAATGAAAGGGGATGTGTAAGAGAAGCAGACACGTATATATCCGACGACTAACAACTAAGACAAATTATTTAAAATAACCAAAAGGGCATGATCGAACGGTTGAAAAAGAACAAAAACGGAGGGAAATGAACTAGGTCAGATAAAAGTAATAACGAGAAAGTATGTATTCGGGGCCTGATGATACTGAGGCAGTAAATGAAGAGTTAGACACAAACCAGCAGACAGAACAGAACGAGAGACGAACCCTGAAGTAATGCGGGAAAGTGAAATATCGCTCGGATAAATGATAATGTATCGGCAAGCAGAAACGTGAGATATGGAAGTTTAAGGTCGGGGAGAGTAAGGAGAGAGAGAGAGAGAGAGAGAGAGAGAGAGAGAGAGAGAGAGAGAGAGAGAGAGAAAGTGAATTACGTTAGGGTGTAGCACTACCACCACTTGCAAAATTTGGAAGAGCGTTGTTCATTCATATTTCTGTAACAAAGGCTAGTAAGAACTATTGTAAAGTTCTTCCAAGTCTGATATCATGATCGTGTTTCTCCTGTGATCCATTCAACAAATACTGAGATGGTCCCTTGCTTTGCTATTTCACCCTAAATTTAATTCCCTCCAAAATAGATTTTTACACAGTTTTCGATGTTACGTAAATGGAAAACTTCCACTGCCCAAGCAAAAATGGATTTTAAATATAATACTGGGAACGGGTGACAAACATGAGCGGTTCTGCATGGTCCATCTTAAAAATGTACACGATTAAAAATATGTTGAAACGATTCTGTACTCCGGAGGTAAAGGGTACTACTTCATTTTTTGCTATTTTGAAATGGGATAGTTTAATACACTTATTCCCATTTCATTGCTATTCTTGGAGGTTTTGAGAACTATGTTCAAAAGAAATTTCTAACGAAGTTAGCAGTCAAATCAAAACCATTTTCTTGCATAGGAAGACAACTATTTTGGACTACTCTCCTGTAAAATTAAGTAAATATGTCGTGTCCTTTATCTCAGATGTGCAGAATTATAAATCAGCTTCAAATGACATATAATTTGTGAATTTATCTCGTAATACTAACAGTGAATTTATTATTAAAATTAGAATGTATTAAACGATTCTCAGATTTCAAATTAAACTCTCGTAGAAATAGTATTAGTAAAAATATGTGCGAATATACCTCGTAAATGGCATATTTACGAGATTTAAATTATTTATGAATTAAAAATGCAAACTGCCGACCTAGATGGCCGAGGTGGCTAAGAGCGAGTACCGACTCAGCGCTTCGGCCCCAAGAGTCGCGGGTTCCAGTCCCGTCTTGGGCATGGTTGTTTGTCCCTTGACTGGATTGTTTGACCCTGTCGCGGAGGGCCTCGCGTTCTGCTGACCCCAGATCAGAGGAGCCCGCAAGTGTGTTTGTCTAGTGTATGGTCGAATAGGCGTCCCATCGGGGCGTAAAGGGTACCCGGCTGTTGGCTGGATAAAAGCCCTAGAAAAAAATGCAAACTGAAAATAATAAATAAATTAAATTCTTTATTCTAATAAGGAAATAAAATGTTATAAGATTCCTCTATTTTTTAAAAGACCGTCCCCGTTAAACAATGTCTGAAGCAGGCCTGGGTGTCGAGTGGCCCGGCGTGTCATAGGCACGCGACGAGAACGCGCCGTGAGGGGGCGGGGGCGTAAGAGGGCCCGGAGGCGGCTGGCGTCGCGGGAGCGCGTTTGGATCCGGCGCGTGCCCGCCCGCCCACGCTCCCGCCCCTCGCCCGCCTCCCCGCTCGCGCTCGATACAGCCGCGCGTCCCGCACTTCTCGATATTGGATTCATGGTCGGGCACATTTTAAGTAAACCTAAAAATATCACAGAAGGCTTTTAAGAGACCGTTCATAAATCTCGGGCGGGCGGGAGCGGGGGGTGGCCGCGGCCCAAGGGGGGGCGGGGGGGGCGCACCGAGCGTCCGCGGGAGACGCGCTGTGTGGGACGAGGTGGGACGCAGGATGGCACGGAGTTGGACGCGCCGCCGTGGGATGCAGTGGAACGAACGCCGAGTGGAGGGGGAGAGCGTGGGAGCCGCTACGTGCTGCGTTCAGCCGAAGTGGGATTAGTGGGACAAACTGGGAGGACGCGCCGACCTCTCGATGGGACACTGCCACATCGCTCGGGACAAAATTGGGTGGGTGAATGCAAGCGGTTTCAGAAAGATAGGGACTAAGACGAAATATGGATGGTGGGAATTGAGAAGATGTAGAGAAAGATTCCCTAGAGTTTCGATATATATATATATATATATATATATATATATATATATATATATATATATATATATATATATATATATATAAAAACCAGGCAGAAAGAATTTAGACGGGAACGAAAGAAAACGACTTCTTGAGAAAGAGCATTTTGTTTATGCGTTATTCATATGTTCTCCATATAAATGTCAAATCCAGAATGGATTCATCCAACTGCCATTGGCCGCCAATATAATGATGCCTTATGGTAAAATGAGAACTTTTTAAACCGAAAATATATGTAGCAGTTATGTTCCACAGATAAATATATTCATAATTGGTTGAATACGCAGGGCAAAATCATTAGTAAGTAGAACAACACGAGAATTTTACTGAAACAGCAATTTATAGTACATAGTAATAATCCTTTTTACGTTCTATAATTTTATTTTTTCTCATGCCCTAACGAAGTTTGAAATTGCTGGTTATCAATCTCAAAGAACCCTGCACAAATCTTATGGAAATGAGGTTTCGGTCAAATTGAAAATTTAGTGTGTTGTTCCTTAGATCACACTGATCAAAAGTCGTTATGGCCGTTAAAGAAAAAAGTTGTTCTTTTTGATCTAATGTACATTTTATAACGGAAATCAGTCAATTTGTCGGATTATAGAAAGGCACATGTGCCCTCAAAGCGTATTCGAATGAAACAACCTCACTTGTTTAGACTTGTGAATTATGACATTTCATTTTACGAGAAGTAACTGACTTCAAATGCACTGTTATTGCAATGTAAAAGTTAATATTTAAGATTAAACGATAAGATATGAAAAATGAGATTCACTTATTACATGGATCCATGTAACGCGGTTTTCTATTCAAACCGTGCATGGCTATTTCGACTGTTGTCTTTATTTATTTCTAAAATATCGCTGTGAAAATAAGCTTTTGTTACTAAGTGCAAGACACTATCTCCTCTCTGGTCACCCCAGTATCTGCGAGGTAGTGAAGGAGAAAAAGAATGAGTGGAAGTACAGATGGAGGGGGAGAGAGTTCAGAGGTGCGTAGAGCGGTATGTCAATGCGTGCACGGCTCAACGCTTTTCCTTCACTTTCTTTCAGGAACTTGAACTCTTCGAATGTATCTGAGAAAACGATGATACGAAAATGGTAATACCACACTGTTTTGTTTGCGATGTGGCATTCGCCCCTAGATTGTTAGCATTTATGAACCGTAATGCGAATGATAAAATAGATATCACATTAGCACGACGTAATGCCACAGATTTAACTCCGACTGGAATAAAACATGATACTAGAATATGTTTGAAATTTAATACAGGTATTCTCAATGAGATTCGAGATATAGAAGCAGATCCAAATTGTATAAGATTGAACGTTCTAAAACCAACTAGTACTCATAATTGTTAAAATGCAATGCTATTGCAATGCAATGCATGATTTGTTGAGGTTAAGGTTAGATACAAGAGTCAATATAATTGTGATCAAAAACATTTTTGTTCCTCAGGACGCTCGAACATGTGAACATCATTTGGATGATCGATAGTGAGAGGTAAAGGGACAAACGGTAATAATTTACCCTACCGTGTAAGGCAAGGAGACCAACGGTGAACAAGTACCTCAACGTGGAAGGCAAGGGGGCTCACGGTAATGAAGCACAGTGACTCGCGGAAAATTAAATAACATAATTCACAAGTCTAAGCAAGTGAAGTTGTTTCATTTGAATATGCTTAGAGTGCACTCATGTGCCTTTCTATTATTCGACAAATCGACATGATTTCCATTTTAAAATGTACATTAGTTAAAAAAAACAACTTTTTTCCCTTAATGGCCCTAACGAGTTTTCATCAGTATGATCTAAGGAACCACATTCTAATTTTTCAGACAATTTGGCCGAAACTTCATTTCCATAAGTTTTCTGTTTCTTTAAACTAAACGATTCTAATGTGTGTAAAAATGCATTAAAATTGAGTGTGCGACAACGTTTTGTCTAATGTTTTAGTCTGCACAGGGTAATCATTCAGAATATATACTAACACAAGATCATTCCATCACGCTATTATTTTGTGTCAATATTTCTAAGAATGACGAAACGTAATGACTTTTTTTGTTGCGAAACTTGGTTTTATTTGTGAATAATATGTACTGAGAGTTATAATCTTATACTGCATTGTTTGTCGTTTCAACTGAAACAACCCTCCTTATATGTATAAAATATATTTCTCGTTAATTAACTCGGATCGTACATCTTCAATTATGTATTTAATTCTATCAACTGTATTAATTTTGTAGTCTTTCTATTTCCGTTTATTATCCTGCTGACAAAATAGATTACATGTGTATGACTATTTCCACTAGCAGCAATTATACAAATGGATGAATGAAACATTTTCAAATAATTATTTACTCAATGCAAAAATAGCAAAAAGAGTAAATTTATTATTGTTAGATTTCGTTTCATTTCTATGTATAATTGTTCACATAATTAGCACCCGAATGGAAACACGCGCCGTAGTGTGGCACATGGTGTTGTGCGCCCCCCAGTGACACAGAATTCTGCATGAAATCGAGTGACAGACTGAAACTTGCAGTTGACGGGAGCTTTGCGTTGCCTCTGTTTACGTGCTCCCTGCAGGAACAACATTAAATGCCGGGCCTCGTCGGCTGGAGAGGAACTGGGCAATTGGTTGCCTGCCACTGTAGTACATACACTGCGTCGTCATAACAACTGACTTGTGTTTACAAGAACATCTGACGTTGATTTCTAAACCCTCACATGCCCAGAAAGCATATATAAATTCCGAAGAGTTAGAATTTTATTATTATTATTATTATTATTATTATTATTATTATTATTATTATTATTATTATTATTATTATTGTACTACATGATTAAATATACATGTTTTGTATGATTAACGTGATAGCACTTGTTGCAATAAAGCTAAGTCCTATCAAACTCAATATAACGAACTATTACGTTATCTCATGTTTAAGTGCGCTCTTTATTTCAGAAGAAAGAGAAATCGTTAATATATTTTGCTCAATCCATTTATCAAATTCTCTGGTTTGCAAATAGGGATTTGTTTAGTAAAACATTGCATTGAAATGTGAAGAGATGAGAAATTTGAGAAAAAAAACTAGTGGTGCTAAAACAGCACGTACTTTCTCGCTCCTACTTTTACGCAAAATTACGCGAAAAGTACTCAAACATTTTGAATTTTTGCACTATTCTAAAAATCAGAGTTTTCAACGAACATGAGACCTGCACCATTCTCTTATACGTCCTGCACACTACCCAACAACAAAATTTATCAAAAACGATGGAGACTTTTTTTTAAATTTGGAAAATGTCCCAGAGGCTTCATGTGAAGAAGCCCCCCCCCCCAAAAAAAAAGAATCAAGGGGCCGCGACCTCAGCCAAACCGATTGGGTAATGTCAATTTTGAAGAAAATCGGCTGAACGGTTTAGCCGCTAGCGTTGTTCACAGGCGGAATGTCAGACCGACGGACGGATAGACGGTCAGACAGTCGTTTTACGATTACATTCGATTTTTCAGTACCAAGGACCCAGAAAACATGGATTCTGCCAACACCACGAGTTAGATGACATTTTTTCTAACTTTAGCAACTGAACTTATCCACTTTTTCGTTACCAAGCTCTGTAATATGAGCTTTTCTGTCGAAAAGTCGCCGTTTTTTCGCGCAGGATTACATAACTTTCGCTCAACTCCGTAGCGAGAAAGTAAAAAAGTGTGGAGTGAAATGTAAAATGCTAATAATGAATGAAGTAAATGAAAAGGTAAATGAAAAGGTAAATGAAGTAAAAAGTAAATGAAAAGGTTGGATTGCTTCCTTGCGTGACTGACGTGCTCGGACTGTGCTCCAATATTTTACTAATTTTGACTACTTTCTTACATCTTTCAGGTACCTTTTGTTTTTAAATTGTTTTCTTTACTTGTTTACTTGTTACAGGAACGCTGAAAGAGATTTATATTGTCCGAAGCAGTGGAAAAGAAGTAAATAGTTGTTTAAAACACAGCGTAACGGACAAACGTGCATTTTAACGAGTTCAAAGATTTTTAATACATATTTGGTGTACAAATAAATTTAGTTTTGCGTAAAGGGTTAAACAACTAGGGAAAGTGTTGTGATAATTGTGAAAAACATCAAAATTCAAAGTTTCGCATATATTAGTAACGGAAAATTTTGAACCTTGTGATTTCAAAAGAATATCAAAGTGGTGAATTTTTGTGGCCTTTAAAGAGGTAAAGTATAGTAATCTAATTGTATTTATTAGTTTGCAGCTTAGATCTATTAACGGAAACACACTCAACTCTACTCGCAATTAACCAATAACATTTAAATACTAATTAGAATCCCATTTCTTTTATTTTTTAAATAAATACGTAACTTAAATTAAATAATTTAATACACGTAAATTAAAAAGATAATTTAGGAAACATTTTTGACACATAATCTGATTTCTCATCTAATTATTTATTCTCATATTTGCCACGCATTTGATACGCATTCGTGACATGGCTACTATTCGCTATACACTTTCTACTCTGTACACTCTCAAAGCCGACCTTCTGAAAGCCTTCACACACGTAAACAAAAATTTAGATGAACATATCCGAAGGCTCGAAGAGGTCGTTCAAAACTCAGACGGTTGGACAACAATAGGCAACACCGCAGAAACTTTCAACCGTCCATCCGCGAAAGCAAAAACACAATCATCACAACCAATCATGACTCAAAACAGATTTGCTGTGTTAGATTATGACAATGATTTTCCATGCCTTCCCAATCCTCACTACCCCCTCCCATCATCGACACGTCCACCCACAAACCGACGCAAACAGGCTAGCAAGCGCAAAGAAACAAAGACACGTAGAGTTGCGCAACCTGGCCCACAAGTGAACAAGGACATTCCTACTGAGCCCACGAAAAAGGTACTAATTTTAGCAGATAGCCATGGGCGACAAATCTCCTCCCTGCTCAGTGGGAAACTCCCATCCAATTTCTCTGTCATGTGTGTGTTTAAACCTAACGGGAGGTTTGCCGACGTGATCAGTGAATTGGACACCCACACAAAACCTCTCACCAAACGGGATACAGTCATCATCATAGGAGGGCAGAATGACATCAATTTGGGTGGTCACTTTACACCTGAGCAACATGTTGAGAAACTACAACGTGCCGCCAAAAACACGAACATTGTAATCTCGCCTCTGCCCTTCTGGTACAACAAACCAACACTGTGCAAAGAAATTAGACACGCAAACAACAAATTAAAACTGCATCTGAGAGGCACACATGTTAAATTATTTGAGCTTAACTTTCTCTCAGAAAAACACTTCACCCGGCATGGTCTTCACTTGAACCTTGTCGGAAAACATGCACTCGGTAGCGAACTTGCCAAACACATCCTTACACCTCAGCAGTATCCTATCCAAGATTCATCCCCACCTACGTCTCCTAGTTCTCTTCCATCCTCCGGAACCCCTTTGGACCCAATTACCTTATCCCCTGAACCTAATCCTTGTACTACCTCTCCCATTATTCATTCCCCTACATCTGTAACCCCTCCTTCCTCACCTCCTAACACTGCTGGGACACGATACTTCCTTCGACCACGCACTCGAGGTAAAAATGAGATTAATAATTAGCAATTACAGTCAGATGCAGCAGAAAAGCATCCGTGTAGGTACATTCAAAAGATTCAAATAATGCATCATAATGTGGAATCTCTTTCAAATAAAATTGAATCTATCGAGGCAGCATTAGAGTGTGAAAGTCAAATAGATGTTCTTTGCTTTACAGAACATTGGTTATCTCATAATGATCTAAACACACTCCGAATTCCTAGTTTTTACCTTGCAGGATCTTATTGTAGAGCAAGGGAATCAAATAAAGGCCCTGCTTACGGAGGTTCATGTATTTATGTAAGAAATAATATTGATTCTACCTTCTTGTCAGAATTCAATTTATATGCAGTTGAAAAAGTTTTTGAAATAACAGTTGTACATCTTACTACGCTCAAAATTATTTTATTTTGCATCTACAGACCTCCAACAAAGCAAGCTTTAGATTATTTCAATTTCGTAGAAAATCTAGAGATAACTCTGAACAAAATTAGTAATCTCTCTTTTAAATCCATTGTTGTATGTGGAGATTTCAATATTGATTTTCTGAGCGAATCCCACGAAAAAGAGCAGTTTCTCAATTTAATTCATTCTTTTAATTTATATATTACAGTGAACGTACCTACACGGAATACTCTTAAATCACAAACAGCAATAGATCAAATTATAATTAACAAAACCACAACTAGATATGAAATAATAACGAATAATCTAGGTTACCGTGACCACGATGACCACGATTCTTACAATTACTAATAGCATGAATACTGACACAATAAATAAAACACGCATGTGCAGAGCATTTACTACAGTTAACATAAAGTTATTTACGGACTACTTGCTGAAAGAATCATGGGAGGCAGTTTATAACGCTATTGACACAAATGAAAAATATAATTTATTTTTCTCCAAGCTTTCATTTCTCTTTAACGCATGCTTTCCTATTAAAAAGAGAAAATTAAACATTTCACGAAAAAGTAATACTTGGATCACAAAAGGAATTAGAACATCATGTAAAAATAAACGTACTCTCTACTTTATTTCTAAACGTCATGACGTATCTCAAGATTTCCTTATCTACTTTAAAAAATACAAAACATTGTTACGAAAAGTCATAAGGCATGCTAAAATCATGAATAACGATCAGGATATTTTGAACTCAAATAATAAAACAAAAGCAATTTGGAATATAATAAAAAATACTACCAAATCAACTAGAAAACACGTAGAGAATGTTGTTTTAAAATATAACGATATAAATGTGAACGATTCGACAACAGTGGCTAATCTCTTTAACCAATACTTTTCGAGAATTGCTGCCGATATCACTAAGGGTCTTCAGCCACAAAATTCAAAAACAGACAGTTCACCCAAAATTTTAGACACAATGTTCGTTTCCGAAACTTCTTTCTATGAAATTCTCAAAATAATCGGTAAACTAAAAAATAAATATTCGTCCGGTTTAGATGAATTCCCAGATTCTTTGTTAAAGACTTGTGCGTATGCCATTATACACTCGTTAACTCACATATTTAATGCATCTTTATGCACTGGAACGTTTCCAGATATTTTCAAAACAGCTAAAATTAAGCCGCTTTTCAAAAAAGGCAACAAAAATGAAATTCAAAATTATCGGCCCATTTCTCTTCTATCAGTTTTTTCAAAAATATTAGACTTTTTTTACGTACAAATGGAAACCTTTCTCACTAAACACGACGCGCTTTCAGATTGCCAACATGGATTTAGAAAATCAAAATCAACGGAAACAGCTATATTTTCTTTTCTTAAAGATGTCGCCTCATCATTGGATCAAAACGAGGAACCTATTGGATTATTTTTAGATCTTTCAAAAGCTTTTGACGTCATTGATCATGACATTTTACTTTCAAAATTACCTTCATATGGAATTCGTGGTATTGCTCTAGATTGGTTATGTTCGTACCTTAAACAACGATCTCAGAGTTGAAATACCTTACTGGAATGATGGAACATTACGTACGCACCTTTCCGACTCTTTGCCCGTTGCATGTGGAGTTCCTCAAGGATCGATTTTAGGCCTATTCTGTTCCTACTTTACGTAAACGATATGCCCTCGACGATTCGAAACGGAAGAACGGTTCTCTTTGCAGATGACACGAACATCCTTTGCAATAAAGAAACCGTAAATAGTACAATATCAGATGTTTCAAATTGGTTCCGAAATAACAAATTAATAGTAAACGAAAAGAAAACGGTTTTAATCCAGTTTTCCATTTCAAATAAACAATTCTGTGCTCCATTGAAAATGAACAGTGTACCATTGACTGATGTTAAGGCAACAAAATTTTTAGGTCTCTCAATTCAGTCAAACCTTAAATGGAACGTCCATTTAAAAGAATTGAACACAAAATTAAGTTCATTATGCTACGCGTTCAGAATTCTTGCAAATTCAGTCAGCCTTCATACTGCTCGTTGTGTATACTTCGCGAATGTTCATTCCCGCCTGAGATATGGCATAATATTCTGGGGAAATACATCTTATGGCCCTAAGCCTCCATCCTGATTGAGGTTTTCCTGGGTTTACTCAATCGCTTAAGGCGTATGCCGGGATGGCCCCTAGTCTTGCATCCCAGAAATAAATGTAAAATCTGCCCTCCTTCTTTAAATCTGTTCACAGTTGAGGTATTCGGGATATAGGAGAATTTCTGGCATTTTTCGAATGTAATATTATAGATTTACCACGCCCCTCTTGTAAATAGGATCATGGATTTTTTATAATATCATGTTAGCTTTAGAATCATGAAAATTGACTATGAAAATACATTCACACCTTGTTTCATTAGTTATGCGTAGCACATCACCATAAGCTACTACGATCATTGCAATTTTGTAAGTAACGTAAAATGTCAGTTATTACTATTTCCACCCGAACGCCTCAATTGTAATTATGTAAATGTAAATATTTAACTGGTTAGGCGGAAGAGCAGGCCTTACGGCCTGAGCCTCGCCAGAAATAAAGACATTATTATTATTATTATTATTATTATTATTATTATTATTATTATTATTATTATTATTATTATTATTATTATTATTATTATTATTATTATTATCTTATAGGTCCCAGACTTTTAGATTACAAAAACGAATTGTACGAATAATAACCAAATCCCACCCACGTGATTCATGTAAGCCTCTCTTCATTAATCTAGGAATTCTACCATTACCGTGTCTTTTTATTTACGAATCAGTGGTTTTTGTAAAAAATGACTTGCTCAAGGGCGGGAATATTTTTTCAGAAAATGCAGAAGTCTATTACTATAACACTCGACGTAGAAATCATATTCATCAGGTGACAGTATCAACAGCTCATTACAAAAAATTCACATACAATACATGTACATTATTTTACAACACTTTGCCAGATGACATTAAACGATTAAATTCAATAGAAAACTTTAAATCACAAGTGAAATCGTTTCTGCTGCATAACTGTTTCTATACAATTAGAGACTATACTGAGCATCACAAGAAAAGTAACATTAATTTTAACAATGATACATAATGCATTAATTACCATTTGGACTGTATAAATGAGTATAAACAACCTGTAGCAACTATTGTAACACAGCTTCCGGGTCAATGACCCCCATCTCGATCAGGTTTTTCGTCCAGTTTCCCTGATCCATTGAGCAAATGCTGAGATGGCCCCTTGTTTTGCTTCTGGACATAAATGTAACTTCATTTTCTGTGCACGTCTTCTAGAATTCAGTGCGAAATACAATTATTCAAATTATCGTTTCCATGTTGTCGCGGCAGGAAGTAATAAGAGCCAGAATTTACTGCTTATTTATCTTTGAAAATAGATTTTATTACATGGGAGTTTTTTTGTTGGTTTTTTTTCTCTCTTTCAAAATTCAAAATTTATTGTTTATTTACCCTTGAAAATAGATTTTTTTACATGGGATTTTTTTTCTCCATTACAAAATTCAAAATTTATTGCTTGTTTATCCTTGAAAATAGATTTTATTACATGGGAGTTTTTTTGTTGTTTTTTTTCTCCGTTTCAAAATTCAAAATTTATTGCTTATTTACCCTTGAAAATAAATTTTTTTACATGGGATTTTTTTTTCTGCCTTTCAAAAATTCAAAATTTAAGTAGTATATGACTTAGTGTAGGGATCACAGAATTTTGAAAATGTGCACACAATTCACTTTTCCCCATAGCACGTCATACGCAGTTTTTAACTTTTTTTACGTAAAAATAAAATAAATAAATAATAACTACCAGATGCGGCCTTGTGTTGTGATACTACCCGCAATACATACAATGAGAACGGGTTGCAGCCGTACCCCTTCCATCACCCAGTTCTTCCGTGATGTGAGAAGGCCGACGTTGGAGTTCAATGCACAATGGACCAAACATATTAGGAAACGGTCCTTTGAAATTCCTAGGGTTTCAGTACTTGCTAACATCATTTGCAGTTTCGATGAAAACAGTTACTCGACGTATATATTCTTGCTACTTTATCATCATCACTCATGATTAGTAGGAATGATACATTTCAATTTTTCGACTGCGTCTGTTTTGTAAGCGGTCAAACGCCGATGAAAAAAAGGAAAGTCTTAAATGATTAAGGTTAGAAGAAACGTGATATTTTTACCAGCAAACTGTCGGTATCACATGCTCTTGGAAAACAGTCTAGATGTCAAAATCCAGATGTCACTTTGTTTAAATGAAATGAAATGAAATACAGCGCGCCAGGCAAGTCGCTCCGCAGCGGCACCTTTCTGCTTGCAACAAAAAAATATGTTGGTAGCAGCGTGTAACAAAAGAAAGCGTAAATACGCACTCAAGACAACAATAACTAATTCTGGAAGTGTTGTCCCCTTCACTTATTTCCCAGCTATCTGTTTGCTAACAACTTTCATTTTTAACGCGATTTTAATAGGCCCTGAATCGGCCCAGAGCGGAGGGAATTTCCTGGCGCACAATATTATAACACGGAGATAGCAAAATGAGAAGAAGTATTTGGCAACACTTGAAAATGAAGGTTTACTTCTTTTATACAAAATACATCCATTTTATGAAGTCTTCCTTGCCCTTAATCGTGCTTAATGTCACTTTTAATTTAGAATTCATTTCTCAGAGTAACTATAGAAGCCGCTGTGCTCAATACCATTTTGGAATTACTTTTAGTTATTAGCATGGTCTTTCAGACCAAACATCTCCATTACACGCATATTTTACCGTAAATTAATTCCGCAGGAAACTATTTTCTGCCAATGAATCTGGTACATTCCGATGACCTTTCCTGCGTGAAAGCGACAGAAAAGTCGAGAAGAATAAACATACATTATTTGCTGCAGTTCATTTAGTTAACTTTTGTAGAAAAAATTATCAAATCATTTAGGTTGTTTCTTTTTCGAATGAATAAAAACAAGAAACAATGTGAACGTGACTGCTTTATCTCATTAAGTTCCAGTAGTATTAAATTCTTTTATTCAAGTATAGAATTATGAACGGCGACTCTTAGAAAGATATAACACGAAGCACACATTTCAAACAAAGCGATATCTGTATACATTAATTTTCGAGCATATCAAAAATGCACATTATTAGTAGTTTTTAAGATACAACGAAGGAGATTTCCTTCTTCAAATGTAAACAATTAAGTATTAGAGCTCATTAGCAAATGACGTCTCTGTATGAGGATGGAACAAACATGCAATGAAGGAAGATATTAATTACGTGGGTTTAATATCGTTAATTACGTGGGGTTAATTCTGCACTTGAGAATCAGTCGTGTAATTAATTAAATTTTCTCATGTTTATAGTACACATATTACATATAAATGTCACGAATAGTGAAATATTAAAACCAGTTCATTAACATTGCTTTATTAAATACAATTTGCTTGTGAGCTTAAATCAACAGATAGTAACTTACAGTGAGGGTTTTGGCCTAAAAAAGTATTACAAAACTGGGTAAATATCAATGGTAGCTTCTCCCCAACCTACAGTCGTGAACCGCCGGCATCCCTCCACTCATCCTCTCGCGTATACTTTTGTACAACTGTCAGAATCCCTTTTCCGATTCTAAAGCTATGCTTCATCGTAACTGTTAGATACGTGAGTATAATAAATTGCCTACCTTGCCCTCTAAGCTCGAAGACATTCAGGAGCTTTTTCCAGAATGTTTTATCACATTTGCTGGAAAACATGCATTTTTTAGGATCTTACATTTGTTCACGCCATATTTCTTGGTGCATTATGTAACTTTTCAATATGAGTTGTTTAAGACATCCGAAGACAGGCATACAATGTCAACGTATGCATCCCTTAGTCTGAGTGTGCAAATCTATTATTTTCAACATAACAATAACAATAGTTATATTATTATTATTATTATTATTATTATTATTATTATTATTATTTAGTATGTTCCAATGTTTGAAAATCGATCCAGATTAAAGGTTTTTGATATTCCTGATACTTTTTACCTGTTTGTAGTATTGTTTTTTGTCTATGCAATTTTTGTTTGTCAGACAACACAGAAGACACACCAGAGGTCTTGCTTTCTCTTTTTTTCCACTCTCGCCCTTCGGAAGGTTCGTCCGTCCATCCGTGGTCAACGGTAGCGCCTAAACCATTCAGATGATTTTCTTCAAAATTGATATTCCCCAATCTATCTTAATGATCTCGAGGCTTTGGAAGTTTCAAATATATATTTTGATTTTTGAGGGTACTTTTAATGAAGCCTTAATATTATTTTCAAAATTTTCGCAAAAATGGCACCATAATTATTTAACCTTTTTCTTCCAATAGTGAAAAGAACGCATAAGAGAATGGTGCAGACCTCAGTCGTTGAAATTCCAGAATTTTTGAAAATTGCAAAAGCGCATTTTTTGGGGAGCGTCTTCCTACAACTACAATATTGAATATAGAATTTTTTCCGTATTGATGATTCTTAATGAAGGATCTTTTAATAAGTTCTTGTTCAAGTCTTCAAAAATACGAATTGTAATCGCGTAATTTGGCGCAAAATGTAGGCAATTTAAAAAAATATTTTCTTAAAAAACCGCTCCAAATTTTTTTCTTAATTTTTTTTCTACGGATAGAAAAAGGGATGCTTAAAAGAATGGCGCGGATCTCATTTTCGTAGAACACTCTGAATTTTCGAAAATTGCCAATTTAGAAAATATGCGAGAAATATGTGCTGTTGTAGCACCACTAGTTAATTTTCTTGAGTGTATACAAACAACCAATTAACAATCGTTCATATTTTATCTTTAATAAATTAAAAGTTTCTTGCAAACATTTACAGGCATACAAGGGAAGAAGCAATGACATCTCTTCGAAAATGTTTTGTATGGGGCCTCTTAATAAACGTTTCTCTATGATGGTCGCTGTAGAAGCCCACAGACCAAGTGGAATATAGCATCCAGTTTGTTATACTATATTTGTTTGTAAAAGACATGTTACATGACAAGTTACAATCGAGGTATTTATACATATTGACGTATTCCACAGTGAGTTCCAACGTCTATTATATTTGAAAATTGATTGGGAATAAATATCACCCTCAATATATCCCGTCCAAGCAGTGGTGGAGTTCGCTTCAGGCATATGCCTGTTCTCGCGCCTGTTACTCCGTTACATTATTGCAATTAAGCAGTTAATAATAATATAGCCACAATATTTTTAAAAGTGAAACTCATTGAAATATCGTTTCTACAAGTTTATTTTTTGTTTACATAAAGGCTGCTGAACATTTCTGCTAAATATTTTGCATATTACGAGTATTCCTAGCAGTGTAAACGCGAACGCAAATGTTCTGTGGACCTCCTTGCCACCTCTTCCGATTCTGAAGGGAAAATATTTCCTTGAAAGTTGAATAATATTTGCTTAAAATTCGTCGATTTGGGGAATGTTTCCATATTTGCAACATCCAGAGGCAAAGTAGCTCATTCTAGTACATCGAAGAGATGCAGTGTCCACTTTTTCTTTAGTGAAGCCTCCAATCGAGATCAAAGGGTGGAAAGCAGAAAATTGTGGCAAGCGGCAGAGGGAATTTTGAAATCATCCATAAGCTGCGCGCTTACTGACAACAAAGAACAAGTTCGCTCTCCATACTAGGGTAGAAAAAAATTGACGTGCAAATGGTAAATACCAACGCTTACAATTCCGAGAAATCAACAAGGTATCACCACAACGTATAAGCGTGCCTGCAAATCTCTGAGGTGCAGAAATATCCCACTGAGTTGTACCTAAGTATTCGTTTCCCCTTCAGGACATAGTTATTTCTCGGGTAACTTCTATTCCATCTAAATGTATTGACAAATGGAAAATATAAATAAGAACGGAAAATACTTCAGAGGCGGTAACCCTTTTACTTCGTGGTTTTTATTACTTTTTTCGTAATCACCAATTATTTTATTGTATCGAGTTATACTCAATAGTCTAAGTCTAGGACAAGGATTAGCGTAAATATTGCTGTAGGAATATACTTATGGTTTCAATCATTGGCAATATGTACTAGAGATGATCTTATCTTCTAACAGCGTAGACACTTAGCACATTTAATATTTCCTTCGTTGAAATTCTTTTTATTTAATATTCTATTTCAAAATGTATTTTAAGATATTTGTAAATGTGCGTCTAGTATAATACGTATTTCATTATATTAAAATATGTTCATATTTCAATGCCTTCAACATTTCAGAAATAGTTGGTAAATTACAGAACAATATTACGTCATTGTACGAATAAATGATCAAATGCATGTCAACAAAAATAATTTGAATTGGTATGATTGGAAATCGAGAGTAAAATATTTTCAGTATTATCCATTCCGCTTAATAATTCTGTTATATGCCAACTCAATCGTCAAAAATCTTGCTGGATAAGTGAGAAAAGATTTTCAATATATTTACTAATATAAAAATAACGTGAGTCGAAATGCTGCCCGTAAGATATATGATGACTCAGACAATTCTTTTTGTCATTTCTTTCTCATCGCAAGGATGTGTCAATATGGAGACAACATATAAATAATTTGAAACAATATTTGCTGTGATTTGAAAAGGCGCTAATTTAAAAAGATTTTTTCTGTATACCCTTCTTAGTCATGTTTACACAATTCATCATATTATGAAGATGGTGATATGTAAACATTGATTTTTTCGTGTTTCCTGGCGTGTCAACTGCTTTGGTCATTACTCCCGTACGTATAGTGCATGTTTTTTTTCTCGGGAGATAGAGGTGATCTTCCCCCGCTTGATGGCGAGTTCCGGCGTCGACCTACCGTCAGCTAGTGGGGTTTCCCCCTAACCAGGACTCTCCCACTAGCGGCGCACCGCCCTAGCCGGAACAAGCTCTAAGCTCCCGACCGGTCTCCCGGAATATGTGATAGTGTAGTACATGTTAGTGTAAGTGTGTGTGTGTGTGTGTGTGTGTGTATAACGGGAGAAGATAGGACAGGATAAGGAAGAGGAAGGGAAGATCGCGCACGGTCCGTGGCCCATTTGGTAGGGTACTGATCCAGCATTCGCCTGGTGTTGATCGGAGGCACCACAGAAAACTACCGATCAGAGCAGCCTGCCTATAGAATTCCCCTCCAGACAGCGACTGAATTCGACCTAGCTGAAAAGCTAGTGTCGAAAATCCTGCTGCCGTCAGGACTCGATTCTAGGACCTCCAGGTCAGAGCTGCAGTGACATCAGTTAATGCACTGAGCTACCGCTTTCGGTATGAAAACATTGAACATGAGACTCAATTGAATACATCATTCTACGGGAACATGGATTAGCATTAATCTTCTCTAGCAAGAAAGTTACAAAAACAATCAGGATATTCAGGATTACAAAGGATTTCAGGATTACAAAGATATTCAGGATTACAAAGACAATCAGGATATACAATAACAATCAGGATATCATAAAAAACGATCAGGATATTTTGAACTCAAATAATAAAACAAAAGCAATGTGGAATATAATAAAAAATACTACCAAATCAACTAGAAAACCCGTAGAGAATGTTGTTTTAAAATATAACGATATAAATGTGAACGATCCGGCAACAGTGGCTAATCTCTTTAACCAATACTTTTCGAGAATTGCTGCCGATCTCACTAAGGGTCTTCAGCCACAAAATTCAAAAACAGACAGTTCACCCAAAATTTTAGACACAATGTTCGTTTCCGAAACTTCTTCCTATGAAATTCTCAAAATAATCGGTAAACTAAAAAATAAATATTCGTCCGGTTTAGATGAATTCCCGGATTCTTTGCTAAAGACTTGTGCGTATGCCATTATACACCCGTTAACTCACATATTTAATGCATCTTTATGCACTGGAACGTTTCCAGATATTTTCAAAACAGCTAAAATTAAGCCGCTTTTCAAAAAAGGCAACAAAAATGAAATTCAAAATTATCGGCCCATTTCTCTTCTATCAGTTTTTTCAAAAATATTAGAGAGACTTTTTTTACGTGCGAATGGAAACCTTTCTCACTAAACACGACGCGCTTTCAGATTGCCAACATGGATTTAGAAAATCAAAATCAACGGAAACAGCTATATTTTCTTTTCTTAAAGATGTCGCCTCATCATTGGATCAAAACGAGGCACCTATTGGATTATTTTTAGATCTCTCAAAAGCTTTTGACGTCATTGATCATGACATTTTACTTTCCAAATTACCTTCATATGGAATTCGTGGTATTGCTCTAGATTGGTTATGTTCGTACCTTAAACAACGATCTCAGAGAGTTGAAATACCTTACTGGAATGATGGAACATTACGTACGCACCTTTCCGACTCTTTGCCCATTGCATGTGGAGTTCCTCAAGGATCGATTTTAGGCCCTATTCTGTTCCTACTTTACGTAAACGATATGCCCTCGACGATTCGAAACGGAAGAACGGTTCTCTTTGCGGATGATACGAACATCCTTTGCAATAACGAAACCGTAAAGAGTACAATATCAGATGTTTCAAATTGGTTCCGAAATAACAAATTAATAGTAAACGAAAAGAAAACGGTTTTAATGCAGTTTTCTATATCAAATAAACAATTCTGTGCTCCATTGAAAATGAACAGTGTACCATTGACTGATGTTAAGGCAACAAAATTTTTAGGTCTCTCAATTCAGTCAAACCTTAAATGGAACGTCCATTTAAATGAATTGAACACAAAATTAAGTTCATTATGCTACGCGTTCAGAATTCTTGCAAATTCAGTCAGCCTTCATACTGCTCGTTGTGTATACTTCGCGAATGTTCATTCCCGCCTGAGATATGGCATAATATTCTGGGGAAATACATCTTATAGCTCCCAGACTTTTAGATTACAAAAACGAATTGTACGAATAATAACCAAATCCCACCCACGTGATTCATGTAAGCCTCTCTTCATTAATCTAGGAATTCTACCATTACCGTGTCTTTTTATTTACGAATCAGTGTTTTTGTAAAAAATGACTTGCTCAAGGGCGGGAATATTTTTTCAGAAAATGCCGAAGTCTATTACTATAACACTCGACGTAGAAATCATATTCATCAGGTGACAGTATCAACAGCTCATTACAAAAATTCACATACAATACATGTACATTATTTTACAACACTTTGCCAGATGACATTAAACGATTAAATTCAATAGAAAACTTTAAATCACAAGTGAAATCGTTTCTGCTGCATAACTGTTTCTATACAATTAGAGACTATACTGAGCATCACAAGAAAAGTAACATTAATTTTAACAATGATACATAATGCATTATTTACCATTTGGACTGTATAAATGAGTATAAAGAACCTGTAACAACTATTGTAACACAGCTTCCGGGTCAATGACCCCCATCTCGATCAGGTTTTTCGTCCAGTTTCCCTGACCCATTGTGCAAATGCTGAGATGGCCCTTGTTTTGCTTCTGGACATAAATGTAACTTCATTTTCTGTGCACGTCTTCTAGAATTCAGTGGGAAATACAATTATTCAAATTATCGTTTGCATGTTGTCGCGGCAGGAAGTAATAAGAGCCAACATTTATTGCTTATTTATCTTTGAAAATAGATTTTATTACATGGGAGTTTTTTTGTTGTTTTTTCTCCCTTTCAAAATTCAAAATTTATTGCTTATTTACCCTTGAAAATAGATTTTTTACATGGGAGTTTTTTTTGTTTTTTTTCTCCTTTTCAAAATTCAAAATTTATTGCTTGTTTATCCTTGAAAATAGATTTTATTACATGAGAGTTTTTTTTCTCCCTTTCAAAAATTCAAAATTTAAGTAGTATATGAATTAGTGTAGGGATCACAGAATTTTGAAAATGTGCACACAATTCACTTTTCCCCATAGCACGTCATACGCAGTTTTTAACTGTTTTTTGACGTAAAATAAATAAATAAATAAACAATCTCAGAGATAGCTAAAATCCGAAATTCGTCCCTCAAGAAGAGCTTTCATGAACGGTGCGACATCGAGTTTGCGTGAAGGCCAAACATTGGCGAAGCTGTAATACGGGGCCACAAAGAAAATGCGGAAGCAGAAATGGAAATCCGTAAACTTTCGACAGCTTTACAAATGTACAAAAGCGAAAGACACATTGCGGCGCGGAACGACATCGCGAGAGGAGGGGGAGGGC
This sequence comes from Teleogryllus occipitalis, assembly GCA_011170035.1. Classification (NCBI taxonomy): domain Eukaryota; kingdom Metazoa; phylum Arthropoda; class Insecta; order Orthoptera; family Gryllidae; genus Teleogryllus; species Teleogryllus occipitalis. The sequence continues at coordinate 34,016 of BLKR01009849.1, read as the reverse complement.
GGCGTTGCGGGGGCAGGCGGAGGCAGAGCGGCTTTCCGAAGGGCGTCAAGGGAACACGGAAAGGGAAGAAAGCAACCGCTGGCCACGCAAGCCTACACCCTCCCACCCCCGTGAGCTTTGGTGCTCCCAACTCCCTCGCTCGTGTTCCTGCTTCCGGCCGTGTGCTCGAACGAAAACCGGCTGAATGTAGCCACTGGTTTTGCAGCAACTCGGATCCACAGATCCTAGGATTGGACTCCTTTCGGTGGCGGGTTTTCGATTCTCGCTACACAGCTGAGTCGATTTTAGCAGTTATTTGGTGGACAACTCTAGCGGAAGACCGCTCTGATCGGTAGTTTTCTGTTTTTTCCGATCAATACCAGCCGAAGGTCGAAGAGAACCCTAACAAATGGGTCACGGTCGCGCGCGATCTTTCCTTCCTCTTCCTTGTTCTAGCCTCTCCCCTTACGCACACTTCAACTTACAGGCACTACACTACCACGCGTGTCGGGAAACTATTTGGGAACTTCGTGGTGCTCCGTCTGGAGAAGATATCTGGAGGAGGGAAATCTCCCGCGTCCCAAGGTTTAGATCGGCGTCGGATCTCGCCACTCAGCAAGAGAGAAATACTGCCACCTTCAGCGATAAAACATTCAATACACTAACGAGATTAACCATAACAGTTTGTGTGTGTATGAACCCAGAAACATCAATCAGCCAACCAACCAAACTATCAAAGTCCCTGCATAATGCCCCTGTTCAATATTTTCATTCAATGTGAAGTTGTTGGACCTACAGACTTTTCCAGTAATTTCACTGCTGAATGTGACGATCAGGGCTGGTTTCGGGAGTAGAGAGGGCCTCAGAATAAATGTTAAAAAATTAAGACATGTAGGGATCGAAGATGACCATTTTTGGACCATGAAAATGAGGTATAGAATATCATAAACTAAGTTACACACGAGACACTTGCATTGGATTGGCAGACCTCCCAACGTGCACTGTATTATGCAGGTGCGTACGTTGCCGCAGACTAAGAGATTTCGTTTGCGTTTCAAACACCAGTAGAAGATAAGCTGCTAACCAAATCTGGTACAAATTTCTCACGTGTAACTTCGTTACGAGAGATTCATCACCACATGTACCTTGCTATACTAGTAGTGCTACCAAAACACATATTTTTCGCACTATTTCTAACTGCTCCGCTATATTATTCTACTACATAAATCTGCAAGTGTTTTCATCCAGCAACACTTTTTCCTGGTCAGATACCCGAACTCTGATCCTCAAACGAGTCATTCATACCACCACGCCAGAGAAGCGCCGAATGGATCCAACTCTGGTGGACGTTTAGAAACGTAAATACTCTCTTCATGTGAAGTACCTTCAAAAATCAAAATATCTGTTTCAATTTCCCATAGCCTAGAGTTCATTCAGATTGATAGGGAAATATAAATTTTGAAGAAAATCGAATGAACGGTTTAGGCGCTATCATTGATCACGGACATACGTTTCACCGTCAATTGATTTTTCGGTATCAAGGATCCCCCAAACATGGATTCTGGCCACACTACGTGATAGATAATTTTATTCTATATTTAGCACTGGTTTTAGCCACTTTTTCGTTTCCACGACCCGAAAATAAGTTTTCTGCCGAAAATTTGCCGTTTTCCGGTGCACGATTACATAACTTCGATTTTTGACGTAAAAATAAATAAAGAAAACTTCTCTTGTTTACGAAGTACTTTAAAAGTTCTCTAATACGAACTTATTTCAAACGGCATTTTTCTTTTCATGGCGTTATAACCCGATTGTCCATGAGATATGACCTAACATTGTCGTCTTTGCGGTTCAAATTTCAAGAGATTCAAATTTCGCATTTACAGTAATGTTTAATCACTATTTTCTAAAAAAAACGGCTTCTAATTTTTCAATGAAAATTTCTATTTAGGACGAGATTTTACTCTACTTTAATGTTCTTGAAGTAATATTTCGGTTCTACTATTAAGAAACCGAGAAGTTGAGAAAATGTCAAAAAAATAAACTTTGAGTCACGATAGCCGCTGGCAAGAGAACGGAGCAAGACTGTGAAGCCAGTCCACCCCAAGGAAATTAGAAATTTTTACTCCGAGAACGTCTATGCCATTCTGTAGCACCACTTGTTTCTCTATTACACGGCGAATGGAGCCTGGCATTTGCGTGGCCAGGCAGGAGAGAGAGCCTGATGGACTGAACGTCGCCACGTAAAATAAGACATGATTTATTGATTGATTGATAATGATGTTGCGCGCACTCATTGTCGACGCGCTTATGCAATCAGGGGAATTGTTGAAGCTATCTAATTGGATTTGTTTGCAACTTTCACCACCATATTGTTGTTGTGTTGCGGATGTTTGCTGCTAGACTTCTCCAGAGCTCCAGATTAGATGAGCATTTTTTTTATAAAAATGCCGTAAAACCGCTGGTCTTAGCTGCATATACCCCAGTTTCTTTTACTGACTTTAATATCTGACTTTCCGCAAGCATATAACAGACAAGCACGGTTTTAGATGAAAATTCGAAATGTCGTAAGGAATAAGTAAGCCGTGGCCAGGAGTGTACAATGCTGAAGCGATCCTGGCTAAATCAACATCTAGTATTTAGTTCCTAGCAAACGTCTATTTCATAACTTTCTTGTACGTTTTGTTAGAATGTCTGTCGATCGTATAAAATTATTTTGTCTGTACACATTCACACTTTTGTGACCTTCATTATATCTCCGAGTGTTTGCATTATTTCTCTTTTAGACGTATCTCGGAATCCCTGATTTTTGCATGTTGATTGCAGCTTCAGAATTCACGACGGTCTATTGTCTCCCTTTCGCCTTATTCCCGATTTCACGATCGCATCCCTACGTCTGTCTTTCTCCCGCCGAACGGAATGTTCTCGAGCTCTCTTTTTTACCGTTGCTTCTGTCTTTCAATTTCCCCAGTCTTCACCTCTCCCCGGTGCAAGCGGCTTCGGCTGCTACAGCCCCATCCCCTTCGAACTCGTCTCCCTCGCCACCATTCAGCCCCAGTTGCCACGCTGCTCCTGCCCCTGTCCCATCTCTCTTTGCCGGAGCTGCCTCCGCTGTCTCCACTACCTCGGATCTCCGCCCCTTTCGCTTGCCCCACCTCGCAACTCATTCCCCCGCCACCGCCCCCGGTCCTCACTCCATCCCATCCCTCCCCCTCCCCCTTCCCCTTCCCCTTCCCCCGGCACTCGCGTCATCGCCGCGAACGTCGCTGGTCAACGTAGCTCTCAATGCGCCAGCAGATTTTTCTATCGCCACAATACGGATGATGAATTGCCCTCTGGTATCCCCGCACGCCCAACGACAAGTTCAAAAAGTTTCCAGCCCGATTGTGGGAGAAAGTTCGCAACATTTTCAATGGACGTGTGTCCTCCCCCTCCTCCTTTTTTATTTATTGTTCGGTGCCTTTTGACAAAAATTGGTACGGGGGATGTTCGGGTGACAAAATCATTTTGACCGGAAAGTGAGGCTTTTCCAAACCAGCACAGCGGCTGACAACCCTCGCAACTCGAGCGTCCTAATCGAACTTCTCTCGGGATTCTGGAACCTCTTGAATGTCGTTTTTTACATGAAAATTTGCAGGAGAATAATACGGAGACTGATGAAATCTTCCGCAAATTGCCGCAAACTGTGAACGAATTAAGATCTCCGCGGGAGAACTAATTCATAAAAAGGAGGGGATCGCGAGAAACGGCTTCGAAGTAATATCTAATTAGGCCTATACGTCGACAGATTCGCCCTTCGGAACTTCTGGAACAAGTTTAAACGTTTCTTCGTACTTCATCATTCACGTGTCGCAAGCAAACGAGAGAGTCTGCTCGGTGTTGCTGCCGAACAACATGCGGTCTACAAACTCCGTGAGGGGAGAGTTGCTCTGGTGGCAGTTACAAGTGATAGCGTAGCGCACAACCCCTGCGGTCTCCCGACCACGCAATCCAACTACTCAACACTTCGAAACAGAAACACAACTATGATGGAGAGGCCCTCGGTAATTAGAGAAGTCACTCAACGTGGGAGACAAATAAGCATTCGTCGAGGAAAATAGGGATCTATAGCTCTCCGCGGAAGATAAGAGAGATAAGCTAGCGTTGCGCTTATTAACAAAAGAGTAACTCCGCTTTATTTATGCGAGGCGGTTTCTATAGTTGGATAACAAGCCAGTTCGTTTATTTCTCAAATGCACGTTTGTGTATGGTAAACGAAAACGCACGTTAAGTGAATATATGCTGACATCAGCTAGGAAAATATCGTTAAATTAGTTATAAAGTTATCAAGATATTTAATTATAAATAATATATTACTGAATTTTATACATGTATATATACTCGAGGCATTGCACTCAAGACTTTTAATTTATTGTCCAACAAAATTTGTATAGGGCACAGCAACATAAAATGTAAGGTTGACATCCACTACATTTTTACTCAATTTGTTAATTTTTTGCTAATTATCTCTTCGGTATATTACATTTCTTTGTCGATTGAAATTTGATTACCAGTGTGTTTTTTTCAAAATATTCTAAAATATGTTACAACTTCAATTTTACTTTGATATTCACTATTTAAACTCTTTCCAAAAAGCAAATATGGATTTAGTAGTCGTATAGAGATAAAATTATTTCTGTCGTATTTATCATCATTTATCAGCAATTGAAAAATATTGTGATGTACTAATTGATATGCGCGAAAGGTAAACTCATTCGAATTATTTGCTGTAGTACAATAATGAACGCTTAAAAGTTCCTTCTTACTAAAACAGTATTTGTGTCAGTCATATTTAAACAGTGATATATTGCCACAAATAAAAAGTAAAGGATTGTAAATATTGGCATAATATCATGTGTATTAAGTGAAACTTCAACATATTTATATTACTATAGCCATATTCAAAAATATTTGAACCTTAAGCGTCTCGCATTGTGCTGAATTATACCGCGAAGAAGAAAAATTAAAACCTTGGATATGATGATATATCAAATAATTGTGTTCATGTGTGTTGTGTTAAAGTGTTATCAATAAAATCATTACCTTTCCTGCAATTTCGCCCATGTAAAAAGTAATGCAATCGTCGGTTTCTACGGACAGTCATGTGAAGGCTCTCGGCTGTCCGGGTGGTGCCATGTCGAGGACAGTGATGCTGAAGTTCAGACCATATCATGGTCTTCATCGCACTCCAGCCCTGAAGAAGACCACAATATTATGGTCGAAATGCCGGCATTACTGCCCTTGACGCGGCGTCACCTGAACAGCCGAGAGCCTTCATAGGAAAAGTGTTGTTTTCATTTTTAGATATTCATTACCGCACAGTATTAAAATATAAGTCCGTGATTTTGTGTAGAGCTAACGCTCACTTCCTAATAAGTTTGTTTCCAGATGATAAGTGTAGATATCTTAGTTCATTAGATGTCTTACTGTTAGTTAAATATTATATGGAATACGTTATTTTGCTTTCGACGTAAATACGTAAATGACAAATTATAAAAACCCAATGTAAAAAGACGGTCTCCAAAATCTGGCTGTATTGTGGACTCACAAAGCTGTTTCTTTCAGTTTCAGGGATGGAGGATCTTGCATGGGCTGTTGAGCACCATGAAATTCTAGTAGATGACATGGATATGGCGCTCATGTTGATTGAAGAACTGCGAGCGGGAGGCGATGCTACAAGTGCACACAGGCTTTTTCCAGCCCCTGACCACACTATAGGCCCCCAAGGAGATTCAGGACCAGCGCCCGATCATGGCCCAGCCCCCGCTCACGGCCCAGCCCCCGCTCCCGGGCCAAACCCCGCTCCCGGGCCAAACCCCGCTCCCGACGTAGACTTCGACATGGTTTAGGTAAGTGCATTAAGAGTAAGGTTGAGCACAAATGGAAACCCACGGAAAGAAAAATGTATGGAAACACTTCAGCATATTAGGCTCTACAGTACCCAACTCTCCACGAAACCTCGCAAATCACCCTATTTTGTCGTTTCCTCGGACAATGCCCAGTCATCCTTCCTGTGAATTATCCATTCTACGTAGTGCCAGCGTGATACTCAAGTCCTCATCCGATTTTAAGGTGTCTCTTAACGAGGGAGCACTCAAGTCCATCCGTTTTTCTTTTCGAGAATGAAGGGAACTGATGAGATATCCCGTGAATTCATCTCAGTTAAGCTAGTCTACATCGGGTAATGGGAATATGATTGGAGGGGACGGATACAGAATTGTAGGTCGATGCATGGTGGTGGGGTCAGTTCCGTAATGCCACAACACAAGGAGGATCTGGAAAGTCACCGCCAAGTAGTACATGCCCACACATTCTTGGGACACGCGCAAGCTAGGCGTGGCTCAAAACCGCGAGCCGCCGAACCGAGCTTGCCGGTGCACTCCACCCCTGGCCATCGGGCAGTGCTGCAAGAAGGGAAATATGAAATCTATCTAGATTTCCTTCCGTACTTTTACCGATGCTAGTGGAACCGCTGCTGTTTGTTTACATCAGCTCACCGCCTTCTAAAACACATCCAATGCATGCCTTATGATGAGATTAGGAAATACTGGATCACATTAAACAACGGAACGAACAAATTACCGGTGGCGAAACTGTAGGGTCATCTGGGAGGGTTAGACTACCCAAATTAATTTTCAACAAAATCTGTCGTTATGCATGTCATTGATTCAATACTTTTTTACTGAATCGTTAAAGAAAATTAAATGTTTTCGGTCCCTTCCCCCCTCCCCTCTTCCGCACGAGGTAATCAGCAAGGCCCCGCTGGCTGAGCAGGAAAACTGCCAGTGGATAGACACCGGCTGGCTCTACCGCGCATGCGCACGACAGGGCGCGCGCTTGAGACGCGCTTTCTCCTCCTCACTCGCCCTCACTGGGCAGAGAGCCTAGGCTCTCAGCTGGTTCCCAGCACGCGCAAACTTGAACCGCGATGGATGTTCACCTCCCAGTCAGGCACATTCACCTCATCACCACGTTGTGGGAAAGTAGAGGGAGTTGTTTGTGTGGTTTTTGTTCGTGTTTTCTTTAAGAAAATTAATGAAGCTAAAGATTTAGTGTTGTAGAGAATGTCCCACCGACTATGGTCCATTTCCATAACTTCCAAACGGTTCACGATATCGAAATGCAGTTTTCACTCAACAATGCGGAATAATGAGGAAGCGATAAGCTGTAGAGATAGAAACAGTATAGATGGTAGTAAAATGTCGTGTTAGATATGTAGAGACTATTTAAGTATGCGTTGAAGCCGACATGATCATGAATGAACTTTGAAGATTAGAATTATTTGAAAGAAACAAAATTGATTCTTTTAATATTATTCGTTCAGTAGTGACTCGGAGTATCGATTTCAAGACTTTGAAGACTTTCATTTTATTGAATTTTTTGGAGAAAAGCAGTTTTCCACCTACAAAGCGTTCTTTCCTTCAGGGTAGTTTTCTTTTCTAATAAAATAATATCCATTCTGTGACAGTGAGCAGCGTCGAAATAAACATATTAATGTACATATTGATAATGCAAAATACATGCCTGCAGATTTGTTGCTGAAATTTTTCTTGGACAACTTGTTATAGGAAAATAAAGAGACGGTCCGTTTCATACGTCCCCCGCCCCCGGTCTATTTTCTACAACATTATGTGAAAGGAATATAATTTTTGATATTGAAGAGGTAGAAGCCATTCCTGAGAAATTCCATGGGAAATATCAGGAACAGTAATTTCAGTACTCTAGTTATCGAGAAGTGAATTAACTTTGCAGAAACGATAGCTTTAAAGAACAAATTATCGATTTTTTTCAGAACGAAAAAAGCGATAAATGGAGCCAATTTACAAAAAAGTGTAAGATACGATTTTCATTATACCCAACTGCATGATTCTAACTTCGCCCCTGCAAATTAGTAGTAGTGGCTTGCACCAGTTGTAGCATGTTTGAGCAACAAAAACTATATTTAATTATATTTAGTTATATGGATGAAATTCTTTCAATATGCATATATTTCATTTCCATATTTACTCTCGTGAGTCATAATCGCATCACAGTTTTCTTTCAATAACTGCAATTCAGAAACGAGAGAATAACACATGCGTGTATGCGCCTGGGTCTATCAAGGAACGCTCTCCGCGATTCTATCAAGGAACTGCAATGTTATAACAGAGGAAATGACAAACATTTGCCTACGAGCGGCCGGAAGTGGGGCATTGACAGGCACATAACTCTACGATGTTAGTCACCATCTCAAAGACATGAGGAAGGGATAGCGACTATGAGATCCAAGAGCAGGCGAACGACCTCAGATAGCTTTCGAACATGTGACATGCTCCGCGAACCGACGACAAGATTACAGAGGGTAGAAGTGAGCAAGGTCGCAAATGTGCACAAATTCCATGAGAAAGCTTTGAACTGGACGCAACAAACGCGTCGATATTTCCTAAAGAGGCATTTATTAACTTGTACAAACGGTTATGTGTAAATTTTCGTTTAAACAAATCAATATACAATTTTCAATAGATGTACGAACAATACAATAGATATTCGTACAAGTATCTTCATGAAGGGGTGAGTATCACCCATCCCGTTAAAAAGTTGACGTTCGTGTCCCTCTGAAATAAACGCAGTAGAAACTTTTTTTTATTTTACGTCAAAAAACAGTTCAAACTGCGTATGACGTGCTATGGGGAAAAGTGAATTGTGTGCACATTTTCAAAATTCTGTGATCCCTACACTAAGTCATATACTACTTAATTAAAAAATAAAAAAAAAAAAATGTAATAAAATATATTTTCAAGGATATCTAAGCAATAAATTTTGGCTCTTATCCATGTTGTCCTTCGGAATAATACTTTCTGCCGCGACAACATGGAAACATTAATTTGAATAATTGTATTTCCCACTGAATTCTAGAAGACGTGCACAAAGAATGAAGTTACATTTATATTTATTACTAAGAAGTCGCAGTGTCCCGCCCACGGTTTGGTGAAGGATACGGTTGGGCCATCCAACCACTTTTTAGGAACAACCATCTCTTAATTGTGAGAACCGCCAACTTTTGAAATCACGGGTTTACACCGCAAATACCTCTGCTTGCAAAGAAGAATTAAGTAATATTATTCGTCAATGTCCGGAAGTTATAGTCACGGTTTTGTACGTGTACTTTCAGAATAATAGTACTAACACGTTATTTGTTCGTTTCATAGTTGCTTCATACTCTCACAGATATTCAAAGAATACGAGGATCTAGAAGATGTTGACGAAGTAAAGAGTAGTAGTACGTTATTCTGCCGTCGACAAACAAACTGTACAAGTAATACATACCTGTAGTTATGGAATTTCTTATTGTGTTGCTCACGGTATATTTTTTAACCACGCAGTTATTGCTAAAACAGAGAAGAACCTAGAAATTGATTGGTATTTTACGGTTAACAGAATTTTGTTAGAGTCTGGAACTTTTATTTAGCTGTGTTAAAAATAAACTGTCAATATAATGCATAATCTACACTATACATTTTTATTGCGAACAAATCCCTTGACACAGAATCTCATGCAACTGAAGGTAGATGTTCAATCATTCATCATATAATTTTAGTCAAATTTTACGAGAACTCTCATCAACCAAAATGAAGTGATGGTGATGCGTAAAGTGCTGAGAGAGCATTTCATTTATTTAGGGGTTCTTCGGAAACAGCTGTCCAGGCGCGATGAGTAGGCGGGAGTGGGTCGAATTATATCCCTTCCGTACGGCTGGAAACGCGTCTAATAAAAAGAGCTGTATCCGCCTTTAATGGCGAATGACATGATGGGAGTAAATTGCAAGCTCTGTTTATTGTTTTAGTAGTTTCCGTAGTTTATGAAACTCAGAGTTCAGGTTAAAGCAGATGTGATACGACACAGAATCAGCGCGGCTTCCCAACAAATTTTGATCGAAATACGCTGAACGCAGAAAACTTATGTAGGTAGACGGAAGCGCATTGCTGTTCACGTAAAAATGCAGTTTGCTACCAATCGGTGCAGAAAGAAAAGGGAAAAAATGCCATGAATTAGGGTTCAATACTTAATAAAAACCTTTATTTGCAAGCAAACAATTAGGATTTCAATGAACTCAAATTCATATTTTGTTGAATTGATTTCTACAAATTATAAATCAGTGCCGAGCGTAAAGACTTGTAGTTTGAATTATACCACTCAATATGTATGAGTGTGAACGCAAGTTTGTTCTGTAGCATCATGTATTTCTTTATCTGTAGCCCAAACAATATTTATTTTACGGAAGAAACTTTCCATCTCTTTACACTGATCTGTTTAACTCCAGAAAGCCCAAGCGTGTTTTCAACTAAATAAGCGTGAGGTGAATCCGTCGGGCTCATGGGGGATAAACGATAATGCTCTATTTGTTTTTGATCTATTTGTTTTGATCGACAACAAAGAAAATTCATTCTTGTATTACTATTTATTATATTTTTGGACAACATTTAACTTGTTGTTTACTCTCAAAACTTTCTCTTCGGGATGAAGAGTGTTCCGAACATATATTTCTTTTCCACATATTATAAAGACAGCGTCTTGAAGATCAACAAACTCAATATAGTTACTTATATAGTCATTATAGGTACTTCTGACATTTATATTATCTTCTTCACTAGAGTTATTTTCGGGGTTGTAATCGCTATCTTCGCCTCCCGAATATGATCTATCAGATATGTTTTCATCATCTAAATCGACCCACGCTTGTATCTCAGCATCACTCAGCCTAGACATCTTTATAACTGCACAAATGAAAGTATTTGATTCGTGAAGAGGTATAAAACCTCACGATTCAATTTTGAAAATATTTACTACCCGCAAATAACAAGACCGCACAACACCTCACAATAATCACGCACTGGGGCAATCCTGGTCACAACCAAGTCTGTGCAATTGTATCAAATGTATGTGAGTATACAAAAGTGTACGTGAGTTTACACAAGTCTCACTAGCAACAATAGAAATATGCAGAAGACATCTGACAATCGCTACAATAACTAGAAAATATTTTCGGAACAAAGCAACAATTTTAAAGTCCATCGGTAAAGAGAAAAATACGAAAATACAAATGAGTCGGGTTAGACTTCTGTGACCTAAAAACGTTATATAAAATACAAAAAATACAAAAAAACGTGAATAAAAAATACAAAAAAATGATAGAGATTTTGGTGTAATAATAATAAGATATTTAAAAGAATACCTAGTCGCCAGGGGCAGAGATCAAATTTCCAATAATTTTACGAGCATTAAAATATGGAAGTGAGTCCGTTGGACGCCCCTTAGGCTCTCTAGGGTTAATATTGTTTCAACAGTTAACTTTCAGTCAAAGGAATCCTATGCACTACAAAAAACGAATCTTCAGTTTCCTCATTACTGAACTTGGAAAGATTGAGTACGTTGTGTATATCTCTTTGTTGTAGCAGTTGCATGCCCATTTTGTGGATACAACAATATTGACTCTACTCTGAATTCATGTTCTTGACAAAAGGACTTTCCTCTGTCTCTTCTAAGAAACATTTTCTATTGTTAACAGGAACATCAAGGCTTATTGTACCTTCGCATCACGTAACATATTACGTTCAATATGTTAGCTAAATATGACAATGATTATTTTGTTTCAATATTGTTGAATAATAAGTCGTCAATATATTTTCACATGTTACAAACTCAGCGTTTCTCTTATGAGCTTACTTTTGTAAATTGTTCGAAAATATTCTCGGTAAGGTTTCAGATCTTGTTATAATGTTCAATGAAACTGACAAAGGAAAAAGCTTGTAGCAAACATAACACACAATGCCTTAACTTTCTGCTTGCTCTTAGATGTTTGTTACTGTCCTTCTTTAAGATAAAATATGGTCGACTTTCTAGGTACAGCCTCTAAATTCCCGATGACGCCCTACCCCATAACATAGCTTCTATGGTGCTCAACTGCTCATGCCGGCCGTCACCACCTTCGGCCGACTCCACCCAGAGGAGTGGAGTCAAGTATGTTCTTCTCATCACGTATATTAATAGTTGTTAATAAATAAAATATAATAAATTGTAGTTAATGTTGCTTGTATTTAACAGATCTAATTTTTTCTCCGATTTCAACTCAAGTCAAAATATAGAACATAACAGACGTTCTGACTGTTAACTTTAAAGGGGTCCATGGCGTTAATAGATGGAACATCGGTAATTGTTTTATATTTTGACTTATTAGAATAGTAAATGTAAGCCTAGATTTTTGACAATATTAGCTATTTAATAAAACTATCAACAATATTATGAAAAAACCTATCAAGGTGCCAAGACAAGGTGTTTGAAAAAAAAATTATATTATACCTATCAGCAAGTAATGAATATTACTTTCAATTGAAAATCTTGGCTCTAGAGTTTCCTGTGCCCCACTAGTTCATTCTGAGAAATAAGAAGATACATGTTTCAATCCGAGATTCTTCGCCACGGATTAAAGAACTAAGGTTTTCGTAGTTCAATGGCATTTGTTACTCCAGAATCAAATGTCTTGCACTGAATGTAATAAACAATATGGCGAGTATATACTGAAATTCTCGTAATTTTGACGAAAATATAGCATAGGACTAGAGCCGAGTCCTTCAGTTGAATTTTACTTTAACATAGTGACTTCTATTTACATGAATCAACGGAATCAAATTAATTTAAAAAATGTTTGCAACAAGCTGATTAAGGACAACGTAAAAGCTAATATATGGCTTATAGGAAAAGGCAATAATCAGCTCTATGCTTAACCAAGTGATTCTTTTGACTGCATAGACATGAATAAATATTTCAATAAAACACTACCAATTATCTCTTAAAGAATACACGCACGCTCCAGGAACCACGTCAGCAAACGCAAACGAAATATCCTACGAAAAGTCATTTCGTGGAAGTGCCGTTCCCTTACGACTGCTCATAAAATTTCTTGAGTACCAGTCCGGTAATTTGAGGCCTCTCCTTCTATATTCCTTCGTTAAGCGACATTTGAAAACACTATCTCTCTTCTGACGTTCTTCCATAATTAATTCTTAACTGCTCATTTATTGCTCACATCACAGTAGTTGCATTTCCTTTAGTCTCGAATAGTCCAATCCTTCGTAAATTTGTAGAGTATGTTAATCTCGTGGAGCTCCCATTTAGATCTCTTGAAGTCGGTAGTTTCTAACTTCCATGTCTTGGACACTGAACCTTCGGCACGCGAGAGTCTTGCGCGGAAGTTTTCGGGAGAAATGCTTCCCAGTTCTGGATTTATGATGTAGAAGTTACATTCCTTTATTCATTTTTTAGATTAATGCAAGAAAATTTTCGAGAATAATCTTTGCCTTAACTTACGCGTTACATGGGAAACACAAGACACTTTTGAATTTTCAGGGAAGATTTTTCTGTAAAGTCTCATTTTATACTTGTCCCTTTTTATCGCAATATTTTGAAAGCGAACATTTAACAGAGGAGACATCTTCCCAATTTGAAATGCCAAAGAAGTTAACAAAGGTTTCTCAAAAAATTATCACAATTTCCAGTAAATAAGGAGACATTCATCCAAGAACCTGCGTTATATGGAGCGATGATAGTTCCTAATATCTCCAGAATTTTGCACCAATTCAACCCGTTAACGCGTTTTTATTCATAAATTATGAAAATATTCTCAGCCAATTGGTAATTAATAAATATACTAATACTAACTGTACGCTAATTAATGTTTATATAAAATATGGTTTAGTTATCTCGGTCTGCGAACCTCGTTATAACCAGATTTTCCTAGTTTCCCTAATGAACCAATATATATGAAAATAATGAAAATAGATTTAGACAGTGTCAGGTGGTTTGATTATTACTAACATATTTAAGCAACATTATTTATATATTGCTGGTGATGGTGATATTTGGTGACTTGATGCCTTCTTATAAATTAAGATGTACGTGTGTGGGAACATAATTTCATTTTCCGTCCAAACTTTGATAGTTCTAATGATCGCTTCGTGACCGAAAAGATCTTAATCTATTAAAAAATTGATACCTAGACATCATTAGTGACTTAAATGAATTTAAATCAGCATTAATTTCACAAGCACATATTTCTGTTCCTGTTTCAGTACTCTTGGAGATCTGGAGTATGGATAACCGCCATCGTTTGTATAACAAAAAGGGGTAATTAGTATATTAAAAACTAGTTTTTCTTGGCTCACTGAGAATGAACAGCTGTTGAGTTAAAGTTACCTTCTTTCACTCTTCTCTCAGAACAGGTTATTAAGCTTGTAATGAAATCTTAAAATGTTAGATCAGTACAGATGAAGAGTAGCTATGTTTCTGCAGTGAGGCGAGAACAACTGGTAGAAAAATATTTCATGCAGTATAGAAAATTTCATATTTTTGGAAAAAAAATTAAAAATATGAAATTTTAGAAAAAAAATTACAAATATGAAATTTTAGAAAAAATATAATATATAATTCTAAAAATTAAAAATACTAAATTTTAAAAAATTTTGGCAAATCCATCCATCCCATATGTTTATTCATTATTGGCTTGGAAATTTCCACATCCCAATTTCATATATTTGGAATCAGAACCTTTCAAAATTTTTGGTCCGGCATTAACAGTGGAAATATGCCCATTGGGGAACTCGCCACTATAAAAAAAGGAGTAACGCGCCATTGGGACTACAGCATGCTGATTTGCAACTGTGGTGTGGAAACGTCCCAACTGTGCTATGGAAAATGTGCACAGAATACACTTCTCCCCATAGCAAGGCACACACAGGTTTTAACTTTTTTGACGTAAAATAAATAAAAAATAATTAAAACAATAATACATTTCAATACGATTTACATCAACGACATGAACTAAAATTTTATCCTAATTATTATTTATGTGAGGTGTATGTAATATACACTGCATCGATTTGTTTGAGCTCTAGAATCCCTACCTCACATAATCTACTTTACTCCACATAATCTAATTTTAAAGAAAGTTACCAACAAGAATGTTTGGCGACGATTGAAAACTAGAATTTTTCTATATGAGAGTAATAAAAAACGTATCTGCGAGGGCCAATGAATTACAAATTTTGATTTTACATTATTGGTAATAAATAACATCTTCATCTTCGTTTTTACGCGACTCGCAAATAGAAAGTTCAACAAAACCTGCGCAGACTGAAGCTACATTTACATTTTTATTTTCATACCATTATTTATTGTAAGTCATTATTATAGATATGTTATAAACGCTTGATCTCGGAAAATTTAATTTAATAAAAATTAAAGAACTTACAGTGAACAATCTTATTTATTTGTTAAAATAATACTAGTTACTTGTATTGCTTTTAAGTTCTTAATTTTGTGTTAATTTTCCCCAATGCAGGTATCATGTTAGTCTAGTCCCCATCTTGATCGGCCTTTTGTCCAGTTTCCCTGATCCATTGAGCAAATGCTGAGATGGCCCCTTGATTTGCTTCTGGACGTAAATGTATCTTCATTATGCGCAAGTGTTGTTGAACGTTCCTTTTGCTTGTTGTGGTAGTAGAGCTTAGGGTGAGTTTCTATTTTGTTAGCAATAGATAAAAATCAAATCCGTTAGTTTACCGTTAAAAATAAGTTCTCTATAATTCGGCAACAATAATATCTAGTTTTTGAAATGTTAATCTCCCGCTTTTTTAAAATTATTATTATTATTATTATTATTATTATTATTATTATTATTATTATTATTATTATTTTTATTTCATCTTTCAACTATTAATAGTTAAATTGTTGGAAAGGGATTCTGAAACTCAAGAAAGCGTGCGCAGATGATTTTCTCCCCCCATACGTTACATAGAGTTTTTGACTGTTTTTGACTAAATAAATAAATAAATAGATTAGATCAGACTCCAGCATAGACCTCGATACAACATGAGCAGCTTTATATGACTTTATATGTTGTGCACGGGTCTCCAGATCTACTTGGAATACCGGGTCCGCATGGGACTGTACTGAAGCCGGGTCTCGATGCAACTTCACTGCGTGAGACTACACGGGCATCGGTACATTTCTTGACTTACAAAGCAACACCTCAACTATGAAGACGTGAAATATTTATAATGTCAGCTTACGTTATTGTCTAGTTTTCAGAAGATTCAAAACTCTTGACGAATGATCTTGGTATTGCATTGTATGTTATCAAGTATTACTATAAACATTCAATACAAGTATCAAATGAAGAATAACAGTTATTTTCATGAAAGGAATATGTTATTAACATTACCTTTACATCTCCTTCATAAATACGAATAACTTTATGCAGACACAAAATAAGCTCTAAGTAGTCGACGAAAAATAAAATTAGGTTACTTTGATATTTTTTATTATATAAATTTAGACATTAATATTAATTACGATATTATATACATAAAGACATTACTCATAAAATGAGTACTTCTGCAAAACGCATAAATTCTGACGGCTTAAGAAAACAATAAAACATAAACATAAATAGTAGAGATCTACCCAAGTTGACCTAAATACTTTTGCGAAGAAATAAATTCCCACAATTTACAAAATACTTTTGTTAAGAAAATGAAGTGTTACGTAAAGTGAGCCGGGTTTCAGAATGTTCACAACCACAATACATTAACAATATTCTAACATCTTTACAATACAATATCTTCAATAGATTAATTTCAAGTCATATTAGTGCCGTTTTAGGAATGTATGAAACCTGAATATCAATGAACTACATTTCTCATATTGACCGGAAAAAAATTCTCAAACTCGGTGTAAGCGCACGTGGATTTATAAAATATAAATAATTTTCAAGATAATGTTAGTACAATTTTACATACAAATTCATAGTTTGAAATAGTAGTGGCAACGTTTGTTAATAAAAGCTAACTTCTCATTTATGATTTATATAATAATAAATAACCGTTAAAAATGCTGCGGGAAAGTCTGCACTGTTGTAGCACTCCTAGCTTTATTTTTAGCGAAAAAACAGCAATTTATTTAATTTATTTTCAGTTCGCTTTGTGGTAATGGGGAAAGACGGTGGGCATTATTGAAATAAGAGATGAAAACAAAAATGTGATTTATAAACACGTTATGCCGTTTAGATAAAACACATACTACATCAGTTAATCTTGTACCAAGTAAAAAATATGAAACATTAATTTGACGATATTTATCAGACGTCCCGTGGTAATAACACATCCAAGATAAAAAAACAACCAATTGTTAGATAAAAACATCGAAACAAAATGTATACCTATTAAAAAAGATTTCCTTTTCAGAATTTCGCTGGTTGGTGTATTGCTATAATCGTAATAATGTTAAGCAGATACAGTACACAATGTTATTCGACGCTTTTCAGGACATCCCAAAAGTCGAAAAACAATCCCGGATATTTTTTATGTAATTTTCCCTTTAAGTAAGAAAAAAGATAACTCTTAAATCATCAAATAATTTTCAAAATACGCAACAAAGCATAATATTTTGGGAAGAAGCTAAACCTATTGAGAATGAAGTACATTTTTTATACATTTTCCCAGGATTGTATACTTGAGATTCAACCTACTTCACAGTAGTTAACGAAAAGCCTTTAGCGAATCGAGTCAGGAGCGCAGCTTCCCCAAACCGTTGCGGTCGTCTAATGACTTCTGCGAACGTTTTGGGCTGTTAAGCTTAACGGGCTGTATTACTGCACAAACAGTTTCCCTAAGCACGTGGAGCTGTCCGACTCTCCGTAGTTAGACGGAGGGCACTAAGTACGGTAAACACAGGGTAAAGAGAACACAGGGTTCAAGTACAACACTGAGGACGATTTAAATTTCCTGTGTCAAATTTTAAAGGAACAATCGTTCGTTTTAACCCATTTTTACGACGTTTTACCGTAATAATATCATAAGTACCAGTTTCATTGTTTTTTAAAAGAAAGACAGATGAGCACGAAAACGTCTTACATGAAACACTCCATCACCATCATATCCAAACGAATAAAGTGTCAGGAACACCGGTCGTCTTGATACCTGAATGATAAAAAAGTATAAACTACATCACTGAATCCTGGAGACCAGGGATTGATTCCTGATCAGAATGACGAATTATGGACAATTTAGTTTCATACAATGTACTGCCATTGAATAATTACAGAGGGTTTTCAACTAAATGTAAGTGTAAGTGACATTTTGAGCCATCTTCATTATTATTTTAGAGATTTAAAAATACATTGTTTAAGGAGAGCGAAAAAAAGGTTTTTAATACACCCTTGAAAGACGATACCGATTACCACAGTTCATTCACACATAAGTAATGGCAACAAGAAAACGTGAGAGGATAGTATTGAACCAAGTTCACATGCCACCACCTGCTCACGGTAAAACGTATATGGGAAGTGCAGTGGAAAGGAAATATGTTTTTATGTACCAAGTGGTTTTGGAAGTTTTTTAAATTAGATATTATCATTTTTCAGATGTCCATATTACATTATTCAAACGGAAAATTGTATTTTATGACATTCCTTTTTTCTGTTTACCTGCGTATTTCGGTGAATTAATTCCTTTCACGTAGAACGGTAATAGCAAGAAATTATTTACAAATGTTTAAAATGTTTCTTATTAAACCTGTTTTTCAATAATTTGTTATTATTAACAGCGCTCTAGGAGGTAATAAATTTGCAAAATTTACTAGAGACAGGTTTCGCAAAAGCTCAGAATCGAAACGACGTCGTCAGGCGTACTAGAGCTTATGGAAAACGCCCAGCGTCCTAATATTTTCAGTTCCACGCGTTCGCCCTGCACCACGACGTTGCTCTGTGCCTTTTACACGCATTATTATCAACGGAGGTAATCATATAAAAGACAGTAGCGTTGATAAAAAAGTATTGAATTCACCTCTTCCGCTTTAAGATTTTACCTATGAACTTTGCCACAAAATAAGTGAAAACAACAAAGGCTGCAAAGGAATTAATATGGATGTTCGCTATTTTTAATGATTGACTGATTGAAAATTTCGTGTTTCCGGGCGCGTCAACTGCTCTGGTCAATAGTCCTTTTAGAGTAGTGAATGTTTTATTGCGGATAGTGACGATTCCTTCCCGCTGGATGGTGAGATCCGGCGCCGAACATACACGTTGGCTTGTGTGATTTTCCACATCCAGATGTCTACCACCAGCGGGGCACCGACCCAGCCGGTACAACCTCTAATCTCCCGACTGGTCCGTGGATATATGTGGCAGTGCTGTGCATGTATGTGTGTGTAGGTAAGGGGTGAGGATAAGACAAGGACGACGAAGCAAAGACTGCGCGCGGTCCGTGGCCCGTTTGTTATGGCACCGTAAAGTCATACAGATCACAACTATAAAAGGAGAAATTAAAAAGATCAACGTAAAATATGTCATGAAGCTATCAGACGACTTAAACGACGTCATTCTTTCATCATCACATGACTTTTCATGTACCCGTTCTTTGTCGTAACTCGCAACCCATGTCTGGAAACACCACCTCTTGTTTTTGCAATTTGGCAACGCGTCAAATACCTTCGGCATCCCTTTCACTTTTAGCGATCCCCAGCCGCGTGCTCTCAAGTTTCGGTCTGAGAGTATGGTTTTTAATTTTAGTTGGAAGAAAGAGAAAGCGCTTATTCTGTCCTTATTACTCTTCAACGTTTGCAGCCACTACTCTGAAAAGAGAAAACGCCTGTCTCTTGGTAAATAGTGTTCACTTTAACCATTTACTCGAAGGTCAGTTTTATCATTTTAAGGAAATTATATTTTATTATTTTCAAAAATTATTAATTTACTACTTATTTACATTTTATTCGCATTTTTAAAAATTTATTGAGACTTTTTTATTTACTTAACATGCAGATTCCATAATAATAACAATAATAATAATAATAATAATAATAATAATAATAATAATACATTATTATTGCTATAAACAGAGAAGAGGTTGGCGGTACTGTTTCACGAGATATCTTTCTAATTTCTCTCGGAGCTGGCTCTCATTAAATAATAATTACTGTTATGTTGCTGTTAATAAATCGATAAAACAGTCATAACTTCCCTCCACATCTTTAGTATTACAGTTTTGTTTCTTAAGCACACTCGATAGAATCGCTTAAAGAAACGTTTCGTTTTCCCGCTCGGGTCTCAGTCCACCCCACCCCACCCCACCCCACCCCACCCCATCCCACCCCACCCACTCTGTGCAACGCGCAAAGATTACGGCGTGTGAGCAACGTACCTTCTCGCCTGAGCACTTAAATGGGAGAAATAGAAACTGGAAAATGCAGTTTATATCCTGACGGTCACCTCCTCCTCTGCTGTCTCGACGTGCCCGACACGGCTGTCTTGAAACGCGGCAAAGAGGCGCTGTTGCCCAATTAAAAAAACAAGAGCAAGTGCTCTCAAACATGGCTTGCGAGTTAAGGTACTGTATATTGTAAACTTTATGTAATTAAGTGTTCATTTAGTATTATTTATGTTTAAAATTTTGTTTAAATTTAATATTTTTATTATTGTGTTTTTGTTTTTATTCTTTGCATGTAAAACATGTATTACTTGGCCGTGTAACATCCTGAATAAGGATTATTTATGAAGTTCAGTCGATGAACGAACACTCATTTTAAGGAGATGCAACAAGTATGCAAATTTTCCTAGTGTTTGTAGAAAAAGAAATTAAAAATTAAAACTTATGTTAAAGACACTACTAAATAGTATTTCAGACTTCGTAACTATGTATACCAAAGCTGGCACAAAATTTCTTGTAAGCCAATAAATTAAGTATTCATCCCGTCATTGCAGGAAACGATTTCTGTTCTTCTGGAAATAATTTGTCTCGTTCATGAACCAACTATATTTACACATAGTACATAACATTTGACATTTTGTTTCATCATCTGTACGTAATTGTAGTTTTGTTAAAAGTATACAATATAATAAAACAGCATAGGGTCGTCAAAAACGAAAGTTGGGAGCTGAGCAAATCTCGTGTTCTTCTTGCAATAGGCAATTCCACCCTCTTTCCGGGTGTAGTCAGGTTAAATGTTCGCCAGTCGCAAGGGCGTTCCAGAAGGTTTCCAAACAATCATCCATGGCACAAAGGAAATAATGCACGTTGGCAAATGGTTTTGAGATGAAATTTGAGTCCTCTTTACTTGAAAAGTGGAACAAAAATGGCTCATTTTTTAAATTTATTTTCTATCTGTTCAACAATACATGTTTTTCGCAATAGTTACTTTTTGCCAGTTCATTAACATTTGGCTATTAACCTAACTGTGGGTTCCCTTCGGGTAACTAAGAAATTTAGTCTTAATAGACTGTTATAAAGACAGATAACAGTACATTATTTTAGGAGTTTTGCTATAAGTAATTATAAATTTAATCTATTTACACAATATTCAATTATGGGGGACGAAACCAGTCTCTTGGAAATTTTGATTTTATTCGCAGACCTAACTCTCCGATTTGACCTATATTGAAACCTTTGGCACACGTTGCAGATGGAAGAAAATCGAAAAAATTTTGGTCTTGATTTGTTATAAAGTCTGTTATGTTCGGGATTGGTTATTCATCATGTATTTGCGTGTTTGAAATGAATCATGGTGCTTTTACTTTTTTTTGTAAGATTTTATTTAGTGTAATTTGTAAATATTTCAGGTTAGTTTTGACAGTATTTCTCCAAATTGGACAGGCGAAAGTAAACGTTGGTCGTATAATAGATGAATAAATTAATTTTCCAGTATCTAAATTTAGATACTGGATTTAGAGTTTTATTTACTAGTGGATAAAGTTGTACCATTTTTGCTTTAGTTTTGTTGATTGTGGATTGCAAATGTTTATTCCATTTGTGTTTAGCCTCAAGAAGTACACCTAGATATTTAACAGGTTGGGAATTATCCGCCCATTCGGTAGAAATATTATTTATTTTTAATTGTGTCTGAGGTTTAATTTTGCGCAGTGAAAAAAATGTTTGCTTGAAGGTTTGAGTTGGCAAGGTTTACTTATCTCTGAAATATCTGTCCTTGAGGAAACTTTTGATTATGTTGAATATGTAGTCCGCGGTATCTTTTTGTTTTAATTTGTATAATAAGCCATGATGCCATACAAAGATAGCTCATGAGAAGCCTTGTTCGCAATTTAACATTTATATTATCAAAAAATTAAGCATCAAATTGTCTGGTTCCATTTAGAAACATTGTCAGAGATATTCCTCACGCGAGCAAGAAGACTGAGTTGTATCTCCGGCAATCGATACAGACCTTACTCCACTGATCACTGATTGATATTTCCGGGCATGTTAACTGCTATGGCTATTAATCCCGATAGTGTTGAGAATATTTTGTTGCGGTACGTAATAGTGGTCCTTCCGTGCTGTATGAAGAGATACACTCTTGAGCTACATGGTGGCACGGTGATTTCCGCAATTTCCCCCTGAAGTTATCTCTCCTAAGTGGGGTACCGCCACAGCCGGTACAAGCTCTAAGCTCCCGTTTGCATGTGTGTGTGTGTCGAAAGGGAAAGTATATGACAAGGAAGAGGCAGGAAAGATCGCGCGCAGTCCATTGTCATTGTCCGTGTGTTAAGGAATATCTCCGGCATTCACCTGGTATTGAAAGTAGAAACCACGCAAAACTACTAATCAGATATGGACTGCTAGAATATTCCTCCAGTCAGTAACTGAATTCGACTTAGTTATATAGCTACGGTCGAAAATTCGCCACCGTCGGGACTCGCACCCAAGGACCTCCCATTCCGAGTCTCTACAGAGACAACGTTAAAGCCCTCCCTCGGCTAACACAGCCGGGGAACTCCCTCGACGAATGCTGGCGTATTGTGAGACTGTGCGAGCCTTATCGAGAGGGCGCGCCCTTGTTTCTTGCGACCTGGCGACGAGCGCGTCCAGACGCCGCGCTTACGAGGCAGCTGGCAGGCGCATTTTGAGAGCTCCCGCCCGCACACGCCGCCGCCAGTCCATCGCGCTGTTACGAGCGCACCCGTGGCAAGCTTGTCATGCGCTGCAGCGGAGCAGAGTGATCGCGCGCGTGCAGGGTGGGGAGGGGGTGCGAGGCTGGGGGCGGCGGGGGGCAGAGCGAGGGCAGGGGGGCAGAGTGGGGCGGGGCGGACCCGAGGGGGCCGGCGGCGCCTCTGTAGCAGAAGACGCGGCCAAGTTTTGATTGCTCCTCGAACCAGCGCAGATAAAGCTAAGTGGCGGAGGCGCACGCCGTCGTGTCGTGAAGACAACGTTATTAAACTCCCTGCTTATCAGCACGCCACCCCGTCGCCACCCCGCCCGCCGCCCACCGCCGCCGCGCGCTGCCACACGCCACCGCCGCCACCGCCAGCGCGCCCGCCGTAACGCGCCGCCGCGCCGTCGTCGTCTCTACCGCCGCCGCCACCGCCACCGCCGCCACCGCCGCCGCCGCCGCCGCCTCCTACTCCACCGCCACCGCCATCGTCGTCGTCGACAGAACAAACTGAAATTGCATTGATGGGCCCGAGACGGGAGAGAGCAGAACCGGCCGATTCAATTTGCCGCCTTGTCGATGCCGCCTCGTTAAGCGGGGGGCGGGGGGGCGCTGCGCGCGGGCCGTGTTTGACGGCGTTCCAAAGGAGCAAAATGGCCCCTCCCTCTCGGCCCGCCGGCGCCGGAAACAGTGCACGGGCGCAGCCGGGCGTGGGCGTGATCCCGGGCGCGAGCGAAGGCGAAGACGAAAGCGAGAGCCAGGTCGAAGGCGTGGACGAAGACGAAAGCGCGCACCAAGGCGAGGGAAAAGGCGTGGACGAGGGCGAAGGCGAGGGTGAAGGCGAGGGCAAGGGCAAGGGCAAGGGCAAGGGCAAAGGCGTGGGCGAGGGCGAGAACCAGGGCAAGGGGAAGGGGGAAGGTGAACGCGAGATCAAGGCCAAATGTGTGGGCGAAGGCGCGGGCGAGGATGAGGTCGCAGGCGGGGCCGAGGCCGGGAATGACGCGGGTGACAGCGACGGCGCCGACTGCGTGCGGGGGCGGGGGCGGGCGCCGGGGGTAAGCCGCCCGGGGAGCGAGCGGAGCCCGAGCAGACGCCGCCCGAAAGAAGCGGCGCGGGGCGCGGGCGGCGCCGGGGCCAGATTCCGGGCGGGGCGGGGATCGCGTCTCCGCGTTGGGAACGTGGCGTGAAACGGCCCGGGAGCATGAAGGGCCTGTATCGCGGTGGGGGTGGGCGGGGACGGGGCGGAAGGAGAGTGGAACAGCGGCGTGGCGTTCTGGGGGCACGTGGGCGAAGCGGAAGCTGTGGGGAGGGGCGATACCAGGGGGCGGGGCGGCTGAGGGAATGCTAAAGCTTGCGGAGGCGGAAGAGGGGACGGAACGCTGTGACGGTGTTGCGAGTGGGCTGCGGTCGGGGGAGCGGGAGGTGGAGGTGAGTGGTGCGGGGTTCCACTGGCGGTAGAGCCGCACCGCACAGACCTCCCCAGAGTCGGCTTTTCTGAGTGTCGGTGAAGGATTCAATGGAAAAGGGGAGTTATCGTTAGTTACGCGCATTATATTTTGCCTTTGTTTCGTCCCTACAAACTGTAATGGGTAAGTTGCTAACCCAACCGCCTCAGATTCGAGCTTTCTAGGGGGAGGGAACGAAACTGTGATCACGAATCTGCCTAGCCGTACATTTATTTTCACGTGATATAACTTTAGAATGACGAGCTTAAGCAAATGGAAAGTTCACCTTTAGTGACAATACCAGACTTGATCTGAAATACTCTCGCTCGCTAGTGGTTTAAGGATAAAGTGTAATGACTAGCGAACGGAATTTATAGTAATAAAAAAGCAAAATATGTATTATTTTTCCAAAACCTGTAACAAAATATAGAAAATATATTAAATAAAGTCTTAGTGTATAAAAGAGCTCCATACAACTGTTTTTCAATTTTCGAACACACAATCTAGCCAATCAGACCTTTAAATGAATTATGAGCGGTTGAGAAAATGTTCTCTCTCTACAAAACGAACGGTAAATACACCAATTTTCTCACCATACAATACGAATTTTATGAGAAATATAAAATACCTACGTAGTATATACAAAGTTGTTTATGAAGAGCTTTTGCGCACATGAATAATCTTACCGTGTAGCCAGTCATGGATCCCGGAGACAAGGGGTTAAAGAGAACGTGCACCGCTCCCAAATCCAACAACGCGATAAGACAATGTAAAACACGTTTGTCACATTTCGAAAAATGGTACATGTAGAACATGAACAAGCACGTAGTTGACATTACTTTTGCTTCGAAAATATTCGCTCATCCTTGATTCCCAGAACGCAGTTTCCAAGAAACAGTGATGAAGTTAAGTTTGACAACTCATGGCCAAGACTGGTGGTCATTGATGAGCAGTATTAAATTTCTTTCGAAGAAAGACGATTTCAGTAACATTGTTTAAGCAGACTCTACATAAAATATTCAATTGTGACGTTTAAATATATTCAAATGTAATGACGTATGCGAGAATTGTGCAGTAATGCGTAAAATATGTAAAAATACGCAATTATGCCCAAATATGTAAGATAAAAATGTCTGAATTCATTCAGAATATCTTGTAAACTCTATAAAGTATTTTTGAATGCATGTATTTTGTTTTTTTTAAAAGTATGTATTTACTTGAAAGTTCGTTTCCTATTGTGATAAATGTTTAATCGAAGATGAAATGTAGATGCAGAAAGGAAGGCAAGACGGTTCAAGTGTGTACGAACGGCCTCGAAATAATGTCAAAAATTGTAGTACAGAATCATGTAAAATGAAGTCTGAGTGGGAAGGAATTATTACTAACCCTGTATTATAAGAACCACACATACAAGTCTTGAAAATTAAGTTATCGATTGCAAAATATCATTACTGCAAGATAAGTAGTATTAGTGAAAATCCACTATCGTTTTCCAATCATTTATTATCTTTTAAAAATGTCTGCCACTTCACACTATAGTACAATTTTTAGCTTGGCCATTGCTATCATTCGAAAGAGGCAATCTTAACAATTTCAATGTAAAAATACATTTTGAAAAGTAGGTATAACATTAGTTATATAATGTAACAGGAAGCTGAATGTTACGAAGCTGATAATAAGTAGCAGAAAGGCAGATGCACTACGTGGAATCCAGATCTGCACGTAGACCGACAAATCGTCTATTAATCATTATCCTTTCGCCGTAATCAAGCTGCGTAAGTATCATTGACAATAATCTTATTCAAGAAAAAGGCTCTCTCTGAGGAGAATATGAATGCCGTGTAATAATAGTTAAAAAAACAACAATAATAGTTTCTAGTTTTTGGTTCGAACATTTTCAATATGTCCGATATTTTAGATTAATCTTCATGATATGATTCAAATAATATAACGCAACTATGGGTTAAAAACGTTAATAAAAAATTGAAAAGAAGCAGCTAATATGGAAATTACAAGTACGGCGACAGTTATAACGACAGCAAAGTAGCCGAGCAATTCAGCATATTCCCATGGAATTAACATTTGTTGAAATTTGATGTCAGCAGCTAGATGGAATGTAACATCAGTGACAGTGAAATATGTTATTGTTTCCCTTGTGTTCCACGTCAAAACACACAAATGAAAACTCCGTGCTCAGTGCCCAGCTACAAACGACGCCTCTCAATAGCCCATGCAATAGCATCCACATTCACGCCTGTGCGCTCGAGCTGACCTTGATAACATTGCAATGTATACGATTCTTCCCTTTCATAAAGCTCTATGGATCGTGTCGAGGGGTGACTTCCAAGCACTGCCCGTAACATTACTGAAGTTTTATATGATCGACAATGAGCATGCGTGGGTGAGAGTCGGCGCCGTTACTCCCCGACCGCACCCCTTATGACATCGGAAGTGGAAGGAAGGGATGCAAGAAGATAATTAATGATGGGCCATGTGGTGAAACGATGCACTGAAGGGGAACCATTTTGTTCCACAAACTTCGGATCGGGATTCATTTTCATTGCCGCAAATTTCATATGAAATGATCCGCATTCGAATGCAGGTCGTCAGGTTCGAATACGAGTAATTGTCTTGATGTTTATGGTCCTATCGTAAACGGACACACTCCAAAATAATGTTAACAAGGCTTATGTGGAACACCGTCCAAGACACAAGGCTATATCAGAATACCCAAAAGCTCAATCATTTCGGTATCATTGTCAAAAAACATAACGGAATATATGCCCAAACTTTAAAATGCTAATAATTAATGTTTGCTCTTATAGCAAATAAAACAAAATTCGTCACGAAAACTAAGAAAAGTTCAAAATAAATTGCTAATAAGAAATTTCTATTTTCTTCTTTTCGAAAAGTAAAGAAATGTTTGTATTTTGTATACCTCGTTATCAGTAACATTTAAGTACACTATATTTTCTTTAAGATCTTAAGAGACGTCCGCATTGTTAATTGTCCAGTTGGCAGTCCAGAATCATTCAGCCATTACAACGAAATTATTTGTACAACATTTTGAGGTTAACACCGTTAGATTAACAGCCTAGGAGTGTGAACAATTACTTGTAAGGATGCCAGTGAACATTCATGGTATCATTATGGAATAATATAACTTATACCTGTCGAATACTACTCCATTAATCAAATAAATCACCAACGGCACAAACATTATTTTCTAATGTTTTTAGAATTTACCAACAGAACATATTTTTACAATGTATCATTACAATTGAAGACTCTTCATCCAACGTTGCAGGTAATACCCCACATAACCTTTTGAGAAAGTAAAGTTGTGTAATGCAGTATCTCGTGTTTGTTTCGCCTCCGTCAAAGCACAAGCAGCAAATTTTCTAGTGAATTCCTTCAAGACTTGCCCTATATTCTAGGCAGACCGACAAACTTAAAAGGAAAGAAACCTTTTAATAGTTCTCTGCTGGCAAGTTTTCATACTGTATTTTTCCTCTTCACGTAGTCCGTGCACTACACAGACCGTGGAGAGTACGTAATTATGTCCATGTTCCTATAGCCGCCTAGCGGATGCCAATTTTCGACACAATAAATATTATCTTACTTTTACATCTTATCAGCGCAGTCATTCTGGCAATTCCCACTACTTGAAATTTGAAAGAAAACTTTTCACAGCAGCATAATAATTAGTTTTCCGCCTCACGCAGGGGCCTAACCGGAAAGAGAATAGTGAGGAAGAGGGATGACGAAGGAAAGCAAACGCAAAGGGGAGGAAGATGCACGTGCCAATAATAAAAAAAAGTTTTTTTTCCTAGAATGATTCGCTAACTTTTCTTATTTACTGGAAATATAACATTTCTATTTAGCTTATGTGTGACGCAACGTGTGTAGTATTCACAAACCACTTCACTTACACGCTTCACACTCTCTCGAAGTTAAGGGGCTCCACCCTTTGCCACTTCAATACTATCGTGTGGATTTTTGTGAAATATTCTGCCATCACAATTCTTTTCATCCGAGATTCCTGTATGTTTGAAATAAAAGGGCATGGCGAAGCTTAAGCAGCGGGATATAAAATTTAATCAAAAGTGATCCTGCTGCGCGCACGTTCATACAGGAGACATGTAGGAAGAAGTAGTCCAAAACATGACTGCCCTCGTGCAGGACGCGATTTAATGGAAAGTTGGGATATCACCGACGTATCATTTTGACTCACCATGTAAACATTGTTTCGATCACTCTGAGTGTTTTATCGTTGCCGGCGTTCTGGCGGTGAAATATGAATGACAAGAAAGAAAGCATTGTCAGTTTTGTTTTAAATAGGGCGAGGGCTTCTTTCAGAAAGAATGTTTAAAGAATCTAAGTTCGTAGAATGGTTCTGAAAGAAAGTAAAACTGCGAGTTTTGTGACATACAACAGAATTCATCAACTTCAATATAAGAGTAATAGCAAGTACTAGTGATCTGTTGCAGCAAAGATGTCCAACTATTCAACGTCATTTCAAAATGTCAATTAGAACCATTAGATTAAAGAAATGATAAAAAATAATAAAATAACAAAATTGATTTTTGTAGACGTTATAGCAATAAGATTTTTGCTCATTTGTTAGGTAATTACATAATATTACCGATTATTAAAATGAAGTGTTACATTTCGCAGTTCATTTAATCAATTTTACTGATTGATTAATGATTCTGGGCGCGTCCACTGCTAGGGTCATTAGTTCCGTAAGTGCAGTCTGTTTTCCTCGGGAGGTGACAGGGATCTTCCGCCTCTGGAGCTGGTGAGATCCGGCGCTGACTTACACATTGGTTAGTGCGATCATCCCAAACAATTATCTCCCTGGCACTGGGAGACGTGCCCTGTCGCCGATCAGAGCAGCCGGTCGGTAGAATTCTCCTCCAGATATGATGCTGAATTGGACATAACTATGAAGCTAGAGTCGAAAATTCTGTTACCATCGGGTCTCGAATCTTAGGACCTCCTCGTCAGAGACACAGCAGTGGTTTCGTCTGATGCTCTGAGACTCATACCCCCCTAATCAATTACAAAATGCACCTTTGTTGGCATAAGTAAACTTTTTTATCAAAAGGATATTCCAGATTTTACTGCTCTTTTGCATGCCAAATACCGGGTAAGGGCGTCCATGTATTAACGTGGATAAAAAACATTAAGCAATATTTTTTCATCCAGGTTAAGGTTGAAAAGTACTTTTCAACGCACTTGAACATTATTAACCTTTTAGAATAATCTCTCCACATACATAAAGAGGTGAGCCAAAGGGTCTGCCCCCATTGAATGGCCATGCCTTCCCTTCAGCAGAATAAATTAATGTATTAATTGCCATTATTATACTGTATTCTCTCTATGAATGGATAGTATATACTTATAACTTGTAATCCTGCAAACATTAAATTTTCTTATTTTTACGAAAGTTTTTTAATTGTTAACAACTCAAAATGAGATAACCGATAATGAAAATTTTAATTAGAATATTATCTTGAGGCTGCGAATGTAGCGTGAGTAGTTTAAAAGAGCTTCTGCAGATGTTCGTGTGGAAAATAAGACTGTTGTCGTCTTTCAGTCCTTTGACACAAGAGAAAGTTCTGGAAACCAAGTATTTAAGAACTATAAGTATATCTCAACGCAACAATTCTTGACTATTGCAGGATTGTCAGTGTTACGTGTCTATTCGAAACGGAAATCGTACACTCCGTATTTTTCTCGTTATGTTATTTCGCGCACCAACGCCTTGTTTCTGCAATGCTGTTAACTACACACATTACCAACGTAAAAACCTAACTTTAAAGGCACCCAAGATACGTATTACTTAGATTTTTACACGAGCGAGGCGAGTCGCCACGAATCTGCTCGGCTTCTTGATATTCAAACAATGTGATCCCATCGCGACTTCTGTGAAAAGAGGCAGGATTCCGTGAAATTGCGACAGTGTGCAATGTTGTCTATTCTGGTCGTTCTTGATGTCTGGTCTGTGGTGTGCTCTTACAGTTTTCTTCAAAAGAAGTTCAAAATTTCAAAGCAGTTCAGTCCTTCCATAGAGTTTCATACGAAAAATAAATTCCCTTTCACTCTGGAAGTAAGTCCGCGGTTTTTAGGAAAGAATTAACTAAGTCGAAGGCGGGATGTTTGAAATGTAGTTTGCTGTTAATTAGCGCCAGAGAATTGCTATAAATGATTGAATTCCAAGTGTGGCACCAAATTTGAACTTATTTTGACGTCTATGTACCAACAGGATATATTATTATTTCTGCACAACCAGCTGGTCAAAATGACCCAGCACGTTTTCGAAAATAAAAATCTTGAAATCAGTTTGAGTGGTTTGTGGAAACAAGTGAAGATTAAACAAACTATTTAATTTAAATTAAGAAAAACATAAATTGATTCAAATAATCTCCACTCAACCTTGTTTTGACAGGTTACGGACCAAACATTCTTTACAAATTTTTAGTTGCTTTGAATTGTGATTGAACTGGAGCTGATTCCAAAATACATTTTTAAAGAGTAGATTCAACAAAATGGAATTTCCTTCCTAATTTGCAAATCGAACACGAAAGAGCCTGCCCCTCCCGAAAAATGTTCTCGTTTAACCCATGTACGTCTCTTAGTAAATGGTCTTTACAGTTAATTGTTACAATCGGAAAATTTGGAATATTTTTAAGAAAATATTGCTTAAGCGTTTATGAAATGAAAATTAACCCTTTTGTGTCGATTGGCAATCTCAATCTTTTAACATTTCGAAAATTTTAAGATATTTAAAGTAATTGTGCTAACAAATGCTTTAAATCCCAAAATACACATACATCTAAAGTAAATGTTAACGACGTGCGGTATAAAAGTACATATGTAGTTTTCGAAAATCAAAATGTTTAATCACAATGGCTCTTGTGTCATGTATTATGTTCGTTGTGTTCTAACCATTCATCTTTTATCATTTTGATGAGGATCAAATAAAAAGGTCCCTTCCAAAAGGAAATCAAATCCTGCGATACGAACACACTGTGATTTAAAAAGAACATTAAGACTTGTTCCCTACTACCATATATTATTTACTAGCGAAAACCGGCAGACGTTCTGCCATTCATCTCCCTTTCTCATTCCGTCTCTCTCTCTCTCTCTCTCTCTCTCTCTCTCTCTTTCCCTGTCTCAGTCTGACTTTCTCTCTCTCTGTCCCTCTCATTCATATTTAGTTGCAGATCCCGCACGTCTCTGAGCAGGTGGGGTAATATGAGGAAGCGCCGGACCAGCAAAAACGTAAGAGAGTATTCAAGAAGCTCAAATCCTTAGATTACGGTGTGAGAAAAGTGTCTTTGAGACCTTTGACCTCAAAATTTTAGTTTTTAATGACCTAGAAAGCTTTGTTTATGAGTTATTTAACGATATAGATGAAAAAATGCTGCCTAGTGTTGCGGGTTGCAATTGACGTGAATATATATCTTTGTTCTACAGCGCTATCTAGTGGAGTTACAAGAAAATTAACATAACATAAACCTTCTGGGTAAAAACACCAGTGATGAAAATGTGCCAACTTTCATGGAGATCGGTCACACAGTATCGAAGTTAATCGCTTTTATATATACCAACATCATTTTCGTGTGTGTGTCATGTGTGTTCTAATATACAGGGTGAGTCACGTAACCTTAGCACCGCCTATAACTTGTGAACGGCTCAAGTTATTGCAATGCAGTTTTTACGAAAGTGCATGAGCAAAATATCCGTTAAATATAAGTTGGAAAAAATCAAAATTACTCAAAAAATGCTTATCTAACATATGACAATATGTAAATCATTGAATACGTCTTTTTAATCTCGTCCTGATATACTGAAAGAGTATGTATAATTTCATTTGAAAAAACAAAGTTACCTCCAATATCTCGTAAAATACAGGTGGTAAATTACAAATAAATACACGTGTCAATTAGCCCTAATCTCTCATGTACTTTCGTGAAAACTGCATTGCAATAACTTGAACCGATCGAAAGTTACAGGAGGTGCTAAGTTACGTGACTCACTCTGTATATAGAACAGAAGATGTATACAGAAACTGTTTTTTTGAACACACGATAATCTGAAAATGTTAAGTTTCACTTCTCCATATGTACGAGTTTATGGTAATGTTAAAGCAGAACATTGAATAATGCAAGAAACGTGTCATAATTCTGCTGTTAACGGAGACTTTTTCAATAGCAGACAGAAGAAAATTACATAAGTGCTAAGAGCCGTGTAACAATATTGACTACAATATAAAGCATTAAAAGTTATGATAAAATTGTCCACCATGCGTATTTCCCCTCTAGAAGAGATACTGATTGAATGAAACAAAAGTACTTTACCCACACACGAGGACACTTCGTCGTTTTTGATGGTAAAGTGAAATGTCTTCCCGCATTGAACGTCGCGTCAATCATTTTACAAAAGATTGGAAATGAACGCAGAATGCACAATGAAGAGAATTCTAAGAGGGCGTTGGAGTGCGGTCAAAGCATACTTTCGATCAGTATCAATTAGAACCTTTTTGGATTGTTACAAGCGAGCTTCTCTTGATTTTGTATTATTATCCACAGTACTACTTTCAAATTCGCACAGAATTTGAAAGAAAACTATACAGACTCCAGCCATGTGAGAGGTGTCTGTGATTTTTTTAGATACCTAGAAATTAAGGAATAATCTAACATTGACAGAAAAATGGAAATGTTTGTTTACATAATTCCGCTTATGCTCATATTGCATGTGTCGACTATAATCTCATGCTTAATGCTTCCAACAGCAAAGTCAGTAAATACTTGGTATTCACCAATTCCATTTTGGAACTGCAATGTTTTGTATGTTCTCGGATATATAAATAACTGTTGTACTGTTATATGTTAGTTGATACTATAATATTGCATATTGCAGTATTCAAGAAGACTGTTTTTGTAAAAATATTTCATGTGTTGCAGTGTTATACAATAGTATTTTCATTGTAGTTCTTTAGCTACTTTTAGGAAAACCATTCTGTGTGCTTAAACTCAACAGCTTTTACGTTGCTGCAAGCCACTGGGTGTTGTTACTGTTATTGTCGTCGTCGTCGTTATCATCATCTATTATTATTATCATCATCATCATCTATTATTATTATTATCATCATCATCTATCATCATCATCATCATCTATTATCATAATCATTATCATCATCACCACCATCATCATCATCGTTATCATCATCATCATCATCATTATTATCATCATTATTATTATTAACTCACGACTTTTGATGTTTTGATTTGATTTGATTTATTTAGTAAAAAAATAGTAAACTTGTATGTGACGTACGAGGGAGAAGTACCACATGTTAGGTGTCCGATAAATATAATTGATTGTGGGTGTTACTTCATTTTTTGCGCAAAATAAATGCTGTTCCCAATAAGGCGATGTCCTCTACGCCCCCTTCCTTTAAATGACCAGGGAGTTCGAACAAGTTCTTACAGAGATTTTGCGGGAAAATCCTAGAGCTATAACTGTTGGGACGGTCTGTGGTTTTACGTTCTCAAATTCAGTTGATTTCCAAACCTTGAATTTAAAACGTTT
>BLKR01009848.1:0-83579 GCA_011170035.1 Teleogryllus occipitalis | reverse complement strand
ACACACACACACGCACACCATCACTACAGGCATCTCGGCCTCCCACAGCAGCCAGCGCAGCACGTGCACGCGCCCGTACCTGCACACACACACACACGCACACCATCACTACAGGCATCTCGGCCTCCCACAGCAGCCAGCGCAGCACGTGCAGGCGCCCGTACCTGTGCACACACACACACACACGCACACCATCACTACAGGCATCTCGGCCTCCCACAGCAGCGCCAGCGGAGCACGCAGGCGCCCGTACCTGCACACACACACACGCACACCATCACTACAGGCATCCAAAGGGTCCCACAGCAGCCAGCGCAGCACGTGCAGGCGCCCGTACCTGCACACACACACACGCACACCATCACTACAGGCATCTCGGCCTCCCACAGCAGCCAGCGCAGCACGTGCAGGCGCCCGTACCTGCACACACACACACACACGCACACCATCACTACAGGCATCTCGGCCTCCCACAGCAGCCAGCGCAGCACGTGCAGGCGCCCGTACCTGCACACACACACACACACGCACACCATCACTACAGGCATCTCGGCCTCCCACAGCAGCCAGCGCAGCACGTGCAGGCGCCCGTACCTGCACACAGCAGCGCCACACGCTCTGTACTTAGCCCTTGATGCGCCCGGAAACCTTCAGCGATACGTAATTTCCCTGCTTTCTCCGATCGGCACCAGCCGAATGGCGGAAGAATGCTCTTACAATAACGGGCTATACATCACGCACGATGTTGATTGCCTCTTTCTCGCCCCCCTCACACACACCTTCACTCACACACACACACTTCCATGCCATACACTTACACACAAACCGCGACACCAATCCGCAGCTTTGAGATGTCGCGGTGCCTGAAGAAGACATGTGGAGAGAGAAACCATGGAAGTCAACGGGGAGGTCGGTGTCCGATCTCTCGTTCAAGTGAGGGAGAAACACCGCCACCTCTCCCAATATAACATGCACTACACTTACAAAATGCGGCGTGGTCACACAGAAGAGCGGGCCTCATGGCCGGAGTCTCGCCATATAAAATTAAGTATTAACTTAGTGACCACAGCAGATGATGTGCCCAAAAAAACAAAAACAAATCAATCAACAAAGAAAGCCCTTTATGGACGAGTTTCATTTTCATTTCATGAATATGGTCTCTTCTGAAATACGCATCTAAAGATGACAGACGCAAATGCAATCTATAACATACGATCCACATAATGATTTGGTTCCTCACTCATCGACTGTGCATAAGTAAAAAGGATATTACGTTTATTGTGGTTCTCATACAAAACGTATCTTAACAGTTGAAGTGTGTAAAAAATCACGTTTCAAGGAATACTATTTCCATTTTAAATTTATAAGTGCTTAGGATTTATGAAAAACATGCATGTAAATCAGGCAGACGCAAATACAATAAATAACAGTCAATTGAACTCTGTTTCTTGTCATATTGATCTGGGCTAATTCGATAGCAAGCCAGAGAGATTAAGCACCTGGTTTAAATTACCACAGTTAAATCGTAATATAGAAGCCTTTCCTTTCTATTAAATCTTTTAACATTCAGCTTAACTATAGACCCAAGCTCTGTAGTAATGACGGTTAGAGACTGTTCGGAGACTTGCTGAAAGCCACTTATGATGATTTTATATACAAAGAAACAGTTTTCCTCACCTATTTTTCCCTTCGATGAAAAAAGATCGAAAGAAAGGCGTCGGGTGATCACATCCCACAAGAATTGCACCGTGCGCAAGTAAGAAACTTCCACAGACTACAGTCAGGTAAATGTCGCTTCAATCTACTTCATCCAGTCTGTAACGTTTTCAGTCATACTTCCGTTCTCTGTGTCAAATCAATTATTTGTCAGTGAGTTTCTCGAATATTAAACTCAAAATAAATCTTTCAGCATCGTTCTAGCCGAGGCGTTTTAGTAGAGTTTATGACGGAAACAAAATGCCGCGATTGTTCATGTTTTGTAATAGGACATTTCAGTTTAAGAATGTCATTGTGCTTTGTTCATAATGTTAATTGATCGTGAGAGATTACGATTTTAAAATGGAAAATTTCTGAGCAAGAAAATTTTGTCTAAGAAACAAAATAACATTATAAAATCATTAGAAAATCTAAAAAATGTGTCTTTAAAGTGTTTCTTCGTTTCGCGTTCTCAAGATTTATCGCTCAAAAGTTTGGAAATTGGTTTTATCTCTTGAAATCGCAGATGGTGGGAGGCTGTCTCAGAGAGAGGGGTGGGGGCGGGGGCGGGGTCGAGACGTCGCCCCGTGACGCGAGGGGGCGGGGCGAAATGGCGCCTGGAAATAGACGCGGGAGGGCGATAATAAAGCGCTTATGGCTTATGGCTCATGACGCCAGGCGCCGCCAGCGCCACGCCCCGCCCCGCCCCGCCCCGCCCAGCCCAGCCCCTCCCCGCCCCACCCCCTCCCCGCCCCGCCCCGCCCCGCCCTGCCCCACCCCCGCCCTGCCACCGCTGCTGCAGAGGGCTTTGGCGGACCCTAGATCTTCCGTCACACGCGAGAATAGAAGCACCTCCAGCGACCCGCCCCGCCCAGCCCCGCCCAGCCCCGCCCAGCCCCGCCCAGCCCCGCCCAGCCCCGCCCAGCCCCGCCCAGCCCCGCCCAGCCCCGCCCAGCCCCGCCCAGCCCCGCCCAGCCCCGCCCAGCCCCGCCCAGCCCCGCCCAGCCCCGCCCAGCCCCGCTCCCGCCCAGCCCCGCCCAGCCCCGCCCAGCAGCCCTGCCCAGCCCCGCCCAGCCCCGCCCAGCCCCCGCCCAGCCCCGGCCTAGCCCTGCCCAGCTCCCGCTCCAGCCCCGCCCAGCTCCCGCCCAGCCCCGCCCAGCCCCGCCCAGCCCCGCCCAGCCCCGCCCAGCACAGGACAGCGTGATGCTGTACTCTCTGTGCTACATTGTCGGTACACAAGTGGTACTCGTCAAACCCGAAAATCCTGTTTCAAGACATAGACGATTGAAATAATAGACCTCATCTTATCAACTTTCATTTTGATACAACGATTTCGACGGATTTGCTGACATCAATAGTCATGAGGAGAAATTTTAGAAAGAATGTAGTGTCTTCATGCAAATACACAAGTCAGAAAATTCTGATTACGTAAATGTATAATAGTCAACGTAAAGTTTGATAAGTTTTTTGTAGTGTTTGATGAGTGTTTAATGTCTAACCACTATTCGCGTATCTTCAAAAAACAATTAATATATGTCTTCTATTGGAATTCAGTTGTTCGCGCTATCGAAATGCGAGGGATTGCTTTGCCCCCGACTGCCCATCTGCATGGACCCGAAATACACAAGTGTCAAACGGGTTGCCGACTCGCAGGAGCCGTGTTGGCTCAGCCGCTCTCATAGTGCATTTCACTGCTCACAGAGCGCGCTCGTAGCCGAAGGAAGAGTCCATGTTACAACGCGTTTTGCCTCTCGCAAGAAGGGGGGCAAATTGCGAAAACATTGGAGCAAGGAGGAGTGGGCGGGAGTTCCTGGGAATTTAACCGCTCACTCAGACTTCGATGACAGATTCACAATTGTGTCTTGTTAATAGTTTAGAGTCAGAAAAGTCATGTTATACTTCAATTGAATAAGTTGTATCTTCAAATTAACAAGTAAAAATTAACATTCAACTCAGCAATAATAAACATCAAGTCAGCTGTACATTACAACTACATCATCCGGCTACACACCACAGTAAAGAAGCAATTCTATCCTGGTCGCAGATGCTGAGGTTCTCGCAACGCATTCGCCCCCCCCTCCCATCATCATTATCCAAAGCAACAAAGTGAACTGATTACTAACTGATCGAATCTTCAGGTACTTTTATAGTTTAATTAGGAATTTTGAAACTACAAGCATTTCAGCAACTTTGGTGTTTCATATATACAAACTCGTACTTACAAGGGAATATGAACCACAATACAGCTAATGTGAATAAATTTACATTTTGCTTATAAGTGGCGAAAACATACTTCATTGAACCGTACCGTATATCAGAAATGTGAAAAACCACAACAGATAAAGTGTTTTCAATTTATCAAAGCGTCAGTTTATGCTTTTTATGACGTTAAACATATTCATTACTATAAACGAAGATTAATTGTTGAGAATTACACCATAAATGTATATATAAATCTCTGAAAGAAAATATGTTATGAAATAATCGTTACGTTTGTTCATATTTGTTAATTATCGGCTTGTTGACTCATGACAAAGTCTACTGATGTCCAAAAGAAGAGAAGAGCACATGAGCTATGTTAGGATGTGTTTTTCACTCGCAAGAGCGTTCAACGATATGACAAATACCGACACTGAATATGGGAAGTCAACTGACACACACTTCCCGTTTCACTATCAGATGTCGAATGACACACACACACACATCTGAGCGTAATTGTGGAGACGAAAATCCCGTCACTGCATACTCAAACCTGTTTAGTCACTTCGGGCAATTACATCGATCGATTTGTAGGCACACAATATCTACTGCGCTTTGTGCAAAGTGTGTCACAGAGCGGTATTCGATTTCCAGTGCATTGGGATAGTAATTATTATTGGGCGGATTTTAATGGCCTACAAGTGAAGTTGTTGGATGTGTTACTAAAGTAGTAGAGGGGTCTTCTATTCGTCTAAGTGCGCTCAGCTTGTGAACGTTTGAATTGAGCTGTTCTTTGCCAGGAAATCTCTGTCTATAGTTACCCGGAAATCGACCGAAGTGACAATGGCGCTGACAGGCGTCACAACATTATATTACAAACAGCGCTTGTCATTACAATTTATAAGAGAAAAAATCGAATAGGCTAGCCAGGAATTCTGTAGAGAACACTTGTTTCATTCCGTAAATATTATTTGAAGCAAGTATAATTAAAATAATATTAAAACCGATGAAATTACCGAAAATGAAATAAAAGTTATGGGAGAGGTAACATTCACTTATTAGTCGCAATCAACGAAAAATGCAAAATAATGACCTATAAAATTGGGCCATTTCCTTTTGTCATAACATAAAATTAATTTCTGTTCCAAATTGTTTTGATCTAAAATGAAAAGAAGAAATGACATTCCATGAAAATCCGCCGTCTAGTAATTATAGATGGCAGTTGTGCAACGGTGAACATATAGTACTTATTAAACATCGTTTTGTGAAAATAGCTTCAGTCAGAAATTCAACTTCGTACGCCGAGGTACGGAACTGAACGACGCATCAGACAAGTCCAGATTTGTACGAGGGTAAAGGTTTTCATATCATTAAGCATTTATTAATTAATAGAGGTGTATTTTAACCCATTTAATTAAATGGCATATAATATATAAAAATCGATTAACTCATCATGTAGATACTCAGGAATGAAAAACCTCCAAAACATACACAGACGCCCAAGCAGGAGTCGTTCTGAAGATTCCAAATTAAGAGACGAACTTTGTGCCGCTCCTGAGTTCCAAGAGCCGCGTTTCAACGCACGAAAATTCATAGTTTCCGAGTTACACACGATTCTACGAACGCGCATTGCCGCTTATCTTATGGTGCGGGTGGCGTACGCGCCTTGTTAATTATCCACATTTTTACAATACCAATGGACCTGGCAGTGCTTCGTTATTACAGTGCATTACACATCACACACTACTGGTCACGCAATTGTTAATCACGTTTTACACTACGCTGTGTAAAACGTCTAATATATGGAAGACTTTCTTGCAAATATGGGATTGTGTCATGGCCTGGTTGGGACAGGTTGTCAAGAATCCTATTGTTAAAAAGATCTCCCTCAAATTTGGGCATGCGATCACCATTACACTATCTTGAAGAAACTTGATTTATTGGCCGAGGTATTTCCTTCCCAATCGCAGGGGCAGAATTCTTGTAAGCAGTGAGGACGCGGTTAATCCTTGACTGCGCGGCGGGTTGCGTAGAGTTCAGGGGCGCTCGAGTCATCATTGACGAATGAATCATCAACAACGCCCCCGCATGTTAGATTTAATTAAACGCACTCTCTAAACACTCAGATTACTAATAATAACAAAACGTCAAAATTTCAGCGCATTTGCTCAAGTAGTTTTTGCGTTTATGTGCAACAGACACGTTCCCTTTTATTTATATATATAGATAATCGACAGTATTTTGTTTTAAATCTTTTGCACCTGGGCAATTCTGGATTCAGCAGTAGCCCATTTGCGGAATTTATGTGGTTGGCGGCTTATGACTGGAGCGACACCGCCCACTTTCCTTATCACCTTCTGAGGAGGAGCGCCGGAGAGAGAAACGTCGCGAGCGCACGTGCACGCGCTCTGGGAGCCGGAAAGGACGCTGCGTGCCAGGCACGCGCACGCAACACACGGCGCATGCGCGGCCACGCCCCTCGCCCAGAGCACGCCCACGCACGCTGCGAGCACGAGACGGAGCTTCGGTCTTGAAGGCGGATGTGCGACGAGCGTCGCCCGCTAATCCACTCCCACGCACTTCGGGGATGAATTCATTATTTCGCATTTCCGAGAGCGTCAACTGCTCAGGTCATTGGTTGCGTGACTGGAGAGGATGCGTTAGAGGCGAGATCCGGCGCCGACCTACCTCCTAGCGAGGTTTCCCCAAGCAGGTATCCCACCTGCGGGGCACTGCCCCAGCCAGAACAAGCTGTCACCTCCCGACCGGTGGGCTAGCATATGTGGTAGTGTACTGCATGAATTGGTAAGTGTGTGTAAGTAAGAGGTGAGAGTAGAACGTAGAACAGGAAGAAAAGATCGCGCGCGGTCCGTGGCCCGTTCCTTCTCCGGCATTCGCCTGGTGTTGATCCGAGAATCTACAGAAAACAACTGACCAGAACAGCCGGGCGCTAGAATTCTCCTCCAGACAGCAACCGAATTCAACCGAGCTATCTAGCCAGTGGGGAACGTGGGGAGTGGAATCCTAGGACCTCCCGTGAAGAGGCACTGCAGTGCATTAATAGCTGAGCCACCCACGTCGGTCTGCAATTCCTAGAGGTGTGCCATGTGCTTTCTGTGCCGCGCTGCCTTCGCGGCGGGTGGGGTGGGGGGGGGCACCCATGACTCAGCCCCTCGCAGCCGCCGCCACTCGACAGTTAGAATGACAGCGCTCGACGTTTTCGCTCTGCAATCGTATTAGCCATGCTCAGGGCTTACGTGCCGATTTTTAAACACGGAAAATAAAGTTCTACGAACACACGTTATCTGTATAGTTATTTAAAAATGTAACCTCGTGCCTGGAACGAACACTAAATTGCGTATTCAATTTTAAGGTTCTCGGCTAGTTATTGTAGAGGAGTTAAACGAGTTGTAGTTTGAAGTGTAACTTGGGGGGAAACGTTTCTATTGTCTAGGCAGGTGGCGGTGTTATGCGAAGCTAGAAATTGAAATGTGGCGTCTAGAAATACGTCGATTTCGTAGGGTTTCCCTCTGCCTGGAATCTCCTTTAATGGGACACCCCAAGCCGGGACATTTTGTAAACTCCCGTCCGGTCTCCGTGAAGTGCATGTTAGTGTAAGTGTGTGTGTAAGGAGAGAGGATAGGACAAGGAAGAGGAAGGACAGATCGCGCGCGGTCCGTAGCCCGTTTGTTAGGGTACTGCTCCGGCATTCGTCTGGTGTTGATCGGAGAAACCACGGAAAACTACCGATCAGAGCAGCCGGTCGGTAGAATTCTCCTCCAGACAGGGACTGAATTCGACCTAGCTATTTGGGGAGGTCGAAACGCCTGCGACATCGTCGTGTCTGGCCCCCTAAGGCTTCCCTGTGAGAGGAGTGCGGTGAGCAAGCTGGGGCCACGAGTCATCTCCGCGGGGAGAGCGGGGCAGATGGGAGTCGGAGGGCGGCGGGTGGGCGGAGACGAGGCCCAAAGGGCGGGTGTGGCGACGGGGGCGGCGGGCGGGTGGGCGTGTTCGTGGGGACGGGGGCGTGGGCGGGGCTGTTAGCCAGCGCCAGCTGACCCGCCCCGCCCCGCTTGGCCACCCGCCGTCGCATCGCTCGCGGCCGAAAAGACTGAAATCTCGCGCCCAAAGAGCACCCGCCAGGTTTTCTTCTGCGCGCGCCGGCTACGGAAAGCAGAGAGAGAACGTGTAGCAAAAGAGACGGGGAAAGACTCTCAGACAGAGTGAAAACATTTAAATGAGACAGTGGAAAGAGAAAACGGAAGAGAGACAAATAGAAAACAAAAGGAAGAGAGAAATAAAAAGCTACAAAAAGAACATAAAAAGCACCTAGCGAAACAGACGAGAGGTAGAGACAAAGTTAAGATGAAGAAACTACAAGACACAAAGAAGAAAATGGAGAAGAGAGAAACAGAAAACAAAACAGAAAGATACAAAAGTCAGAGAGAAAGAGAGAGAATGAGACAGAGAGAGAAAGAGAGGGGAGGAAAGAGAGGGATATAAAGAGAGAGAGAGAAAGAAAGTCAATGAAAGACAAGAGAACGAAAGCGTTGAGAGATGGAAAAATACAAAGAAAGATGTATGAAAGGAAGAAAGCAAGAGCGGAGAGAGAGAGAGAGAGAGAGAGAGAGAGAGAGAGAGAGAGAGAGAGAGAGAGAGAAAGAACAAAGTGACGTAGAGACGTGGAAAAAGTTGAAAAAACCCCAACCCAACAGAAGTGTAGAGAGACAGAGGCGCCGGTGTAGGCCCGCCGCGTGTGAGCAGCGAAGGAAGGCGCAGAAAGAAGAATGTGGGGCGCGTGCAGCTGCGCGGGGGCGGCGGCTGTGTCGGCTTTTGCTCGCCAAGTGGCGCTGGCGGCGGCCCGAGACGCAAACCGCTACGAGCAGCCCATTGCAGGCGATACATTAAGATGCGCGCGTGGCAGTGAGTCGGAACAAGATGCTTCCACACAGTTACAAGTCCTGGCTTCGGCACGGAGGTACTGTTCGCCATATATATCGTTTGTCTCTTCCCAACTCGTAAGAAATTCTTTCACTACCAATCTGCGCACTAAACATCTAAAATCTTTTGATAATTAAAATTCGATTCGACCATCACAGTAAAGTGGACTCACAACAAAAACTGAGAACAATAATATACCATGACGAGTTCTACCATAGCCGTCGATGGCATGCGGATGATTTAAACACAAATCACGAATTGTTTGGAAACTTCATCATATTGCGTTGAGTAAACATGAACAGAACCAAATCACGTGTTACTTCTGGTTCTTGGCAAATAACGCTGATCTTTTTCACTTCTCAGGAGTTTGGACCTTGACTTTTAGTTGAAAAAAATCCACCGTGGTGGTTCATGCGATCAGAGATACTCTTCTTGTAAGTAACAGCATAAGGATATGAACGATTCTACATACTCGTATACCACACACGGTTTTGATTGATTTTGCCGTTAATTAAATCAATTACATAATATGATTAGTGATTGAAAACCACATATTATAACTGTCTTAGTTCTTCCGGGCATAAAAACATTTTGGTTAATTTTAGCACTTATTTTTCATTTCAGCTTTTAGAATTTCTGATTGGATTAGAACTGATTGTAAGTCACATTGTATTAATATTTCTAATTGTAATATGTAAATTATAGTGTTCTGCCACCAGGTTGTATAAACCTATCAGGAGAACTAATAAATATCTATATATCTACATTGCTGAAAACTGAAAGTCTATCAATTCATTTTGTTAGCACAATACTTTCACTTTTTAAGGGTGCAAGAAATAAACAATTCCCACCGTTTTAGCACTTAAAAATTGGATTATAAGAATGCTGTTGGAAAAGATTAATTCTCGCATTTCCTCTGTTATTTAACATTTAAAAACAAGAAAATCCTAGATAAGGCTCCCGGGTACAAATTGGTTGCGCCCAGAGCAGGGAAGAACCGAAAGGCTTTGCGAGCGGCTACATGAGGGTATCTGGGCGGGCGGAGCTGCCCGTTGGGCTGCCGGCAGCTGGGCCTGGGCGCTTAGCGGCCATGAGAAGGCACTTCCCGCCTCTCCCCCTCCCCCTCCCCCCACAAACCCACACAGTCACACGAGAGCGCCAGCAGAGCGCCTCCGGGGCCAAAGCACGAGCCACGCTCACTCAGACTGCTTCACCCTTGGAGACTCCGAATTGGACGGGTCTCTTGGAAAGAAGCACAAGAGGAAGATGTTTAAGAATACGGGCAAGTCAAAGGACAAGGAAAAGAAGGAGAACGGGAAAACAAAGAAAAGGAATTGAAAATAATCACTATGAGTAAAAGAAGAAAGACGATAAGAATTACAATGAAAGGGACAAGAAAAATTACTGAAAGGACAAGCAAAATATGGAGAAGAATAAGCGAAAAACAATAGGAAGGAGAAAGGAAGGAAAGGGCA
This sequence comes from Teleogryllus occipitalis, assembly GCA_011170035.1. NCBI lineage: Eukaryota > Metazoa > Arthropoda > Insecta > Orthoptera > Gryllidae > Teleogryllus > Teleogryllus occipitalis. The sequence goes on along the minus strand of BLKR01009848.1, from coordinate 73,269 downwards.
AGGATAAAAATGACATGAATGAGAGAAGAGTAAAACGAGGAGGAGAATGCACTTGTCGCGACTTTGTCTTCATAAATAGCAATATTTCATTAGATTTCTTTGAAACAAATGTATGTTATCGGGAAGATATGGAAGAGACTGCCTTTCTAGAGAATACAACAGTTAGAGGAATGGGCTGAATTTAGAGCAACGATCGTGATGAAAAAATCAAGTTAAGACACTTCCAGCCCATTGCACAAGGGAGAAACACAAACAGAATCAAAAGCGAAAGCAAATTAAACGAGAATATCTCTCATTTAAAGAGGTAGAGTGCGATCAAAGCTAAAAGCGAGGCGTCTCTGACTGGGTGGTCCTAGGGTTCGAGTCTCCACGATAATTTTCGACAATAATGGTGGTCGAATACATCCGCAATCTGTCCGAATGGGAATTCTGGCGGCTCGCTGCAGAGTTTCCATGTTTATTCTGAGATTTCTGGTAGCGAATGATGTGGCGTTTACAACATTGACATCATTATATAAATAGATACAATTTTATTTGCAATTTAGATAAGTTATTTTTGTGGGCCGTAATGCGACCGAAAATGTTTTCTGGAAAAAGGAAACACGACAAAACAATGCCTCATATCTATTTCTGTGATTTCTCTCATCAATACCAGGCGAATGCCGGAGCAGTAACTTAACAAACGGACCATGGACCACGCGCGATCTTTCGTTCCTTTTCTTTGACACCTCCTCTAGATTTACACACACACACACACACACACCCTACTAAACGTGTTGGGAGCTTAGGGCTTATTCCGGCTGGTGCGGTATCTCGCTGGGAGAGGTTGCTCTAATGGAGAAACTGCGACAGGTTGTGCTGCATCTAAGGCTCTAGTAGAAGAGAGAGAGACATCGCCATCTCTCGATAAACAACATGCACTACACTTACAAGACTAAAGACCATAGCATTTGCCGCGCCCGGAAGTATAAACGGGACCAGTACAGCAATTCAGTCCTTCATCAATTCTAATGGGAATAATCGATTCAGGACTGAAAAAATCTTCAGTGGCTGCAATATTTAAAAAACAATTCTGAAGCATAAAATAATCGTCGAAATTCCAGAAAGTATTTTGAAGTTACGATGTAAAATTATACACAAACAAGAAGTTAACTTTCTAAAATATGATATCAATACGGGCAGACAAAATATTTCTTCAATAATACGCAATTCCAATTTATCTAGTCTTTCAAAAACTTTATTTCTGCTCGGTAAGATCGCACGAGCCGATTAAAAAGCATTCAAAAATGAACCATGAAAATAAAATACTTAAAATCTATACCAATAAAGATAGAGAAATAAACCGATGCATGTCACTAAGGTGGACATAAATTCCCATTATGTTAAAATGTTACGAATAACATGTTCACAGCAAAGTGTAATGAATTGCAGTATTGAGGAAACTAAAGTTTATGTGTCATACGGTGTATCACTCTTCCGAGCCAACGAAACGTTATGTACACTTGCTGGAAGAAACAAACCGCGGTAACGGAGGGACAGTTGCAGAAATTCGTCGTGTTCACGGCGCGTCTGCAACATGGCTGCCGTCGTGCGGCTTTTGTTTGGCGCCGCCTGGCCAACGGCGAGCCGCCGCTCGGTCGCGCGGCTTTTGTTTCGCTCGGACGCGGTGGCCAACGGACACGCGGGGCTGCAGCCGGAACTCCCTCGTTCGAGCCCCGACACCGGCGCTAGGGCAGGGGGCGAAACGATTGAATCGTCACAAGTCGCTTCAAGTTTTTTTAATCGATTGATTGATTGATTAGTGTTTTCGGGCGCGACAATCGCTAAGGTCATTACTCCTGTAAGTGTAGTGCATATTGCCCTTGCGGTAGGTGAGTGAGATCTTCCTCCGCTGGAAGGTGAGATCCGCCACCGACCTACTTGTCGACTAACGGGGTTTTCCCCAACCAGGAATCTCCCATCAGCGGGGCACCGCCTCAGCACGGACAAGCTCTAAGCACCTGACTGAGCTCCCACCATGAATGGTAGTGTACTTCGTGTCAGTGAAAGTCAGGGGGTGCGAATAGGACAAGGAAGGGGAAGGAAAGATCGCGCGCGGTCCGTGGCCCGTTTTTTAGGGTACTGCTCCGGCATTCGCCTGGTGTTGATCGGAGAAATCACGGAAAACCACCGATTATGGCAGACGGACGCTAAAAAATTCTCCTCCAGAGCAGCTGAAGTCGACCGAGCTCAAAAGCTAGTGTCGAAAATCCTGCTACGTCAGGATTTCGAAACCGCAGGACCTCCCGGCCATTGGCACTACAGTGGCATCAATTGATTCTCTGAGCTACCCATCCCGATTTGCTGGAAGTGACTAGAGCATTATTTATGCGTATCATCAAATTTATGATATAAAATGCTATAGATTTTTTCTTCTCCCTCTCCTCATCTCTTCGTTGTCCCTTTTCTAGTCCCATTCATAGTTTTCTAATCTTGATCTCTTGAAAATTATATTAACACCAGAACCGTTAAATTCTGTGAGGCTTCTTCGATATTTATTTTTCGGATGCCATAGCGGGTGTTTCGAGTCCGTATCTCGCGAGGTCCTCGCTTCAAGACCCGATGGGGCCGAATATTCTACACCAGTTACCGAATTGATCATGATGGTGCTACTGCCTGGGTAAGTATTCTGGAGGTTGGCTAGTCAGCACTGCTGTGGCTGTGTGTTCCATCGGGTTAGGCGGCGCAGGGCATCAATTGATTTCGCTGATGACCTTAGCAGTTGACGCGCCCGGAATCACTAATCAACCTATCTATCCACCTATATCTTTCTGGTGGACAGAACAGTCCCTCAACAATGGAGGACCGCGGCAACTCTTCCTTTCCCCAAGCGAATACTTTTTCTCTCCAGAGTCTACTACCTCACTGAGAGGTCTCCGCTTCCGACAGGTGATTGCATTGGCGCAGTGATCAGAGGAAATTTCTGCTTCTCTCAAGATGAGCCGGGAGCATTCGGCGCCTTCACACCGTTGGCTCCGATTGGTGGGTTCTTGACGTGTGCGGATGGCAATGGGTATGCGATTAACATTACACTAACAATTGCTTACGTGTCCATGATTATGACGTGAAGTTTCAGCAACAAGAGCAAGATAGAAACTTATTTGTGTATTAATGTTTTGCATAACAGAGTGATTTAAAGAAATGTTGTCAAAAATTATATTTCGCATACGAGATCCCCGTATGCAATAAAAAGTTCAAAACCGACTGGGTCGCTATGATATCACAGCCTATTTACTGCTATTGGAATGACATCTGGAGGTATTTTTCGCGTCAAGCAATTCGGTAGTCGAAGCGAGTTTGGGAATATTCCAGGGGAGGGGTCGTTGGAGTGAGTTTGAGGTTTAAGGAATTTGCGAAGTATTTGCATTGAGAGCGCTCACTTCTTTTGTGTGTGCCAATTAATTTCAGTATGACAGAAAATAAATTGATTTGGTCGGGCCTAGTAGCGTTGTGGTTACGGCGATGGTCGCGAGTTGCACTTTTGCGAGCTCGAGTCCCGCCTGGAGAGTAAAACGGCAGTAGTATTAACTGAGGGCAGGGACCTTCGGAGGATGACTGACAGGTCAAACTGATGGTAAAACGCCCCGTGTTGATGATTATTTTCATGATGATAAATTTTATTATGCTGCTAATCATTATAATCTGTTATTCATAAGAGATTTTTTCCTTCCCGTCATTTTCCCCCCAATTAGGGATAAAAACATTTGAAACGAACGATGACTATGCTTTATTTCTTTAATTTCCCATTTCTAATTACAAATCGAAAACCACGAAAATTCGTGCATAAAATACTAATATACTACATGATCTTCCAATGGTTTACATTAAAATGTCTTGCCTGATGTTAAGCTGACCAGAAAAGGGCTCATTGCAGATCACCACGCAATAACGTTCGCAGAAGCAACGACGTGCTTAAAACCGGCACGTGATTAAGAACGATGTACAAGGCGCGAGGCGGGGGGGAGGGGGGAGGGGGGACGAAAGCCTGAGCGCCGCCCGTGCGTCATGCGTGATGACCGTGGGGGAGGGGCGGTGGACGAGAGCTCGCGCCACGAAAGTTTGGGAAGTGAGCGAGGACAGCCGACGAGCGACGTGCGTGTGGGAGAAACCGCTCGCCGCCCACGCAGCAGCAAAGAAAGAAGGAAAAGGCAACGCTAAGGAAGAAAACGTAGTTGATAGGAGAGTCGAGAATAATAATAATAATAATAATAATAATAATAATAATAATAATAATAATAATTTGAGAATAACAATAATTCGCAAATAAACCTGATAGTCTAAAATTTAAAAACGAAGTTGAAAAAATGGAACAGAGTTGAATAAAATGGAGCAAACTTTCAGCTTCGGCAATGCAATAACGACGAAATGCTGAAGGACCACTTCAGAAATGAGCAGGTTTAGAACAGGTTTAGAACCTCATCCTTGATGAGCAGAAGACGTTGACGTAGAAGAAGTAGAGGAAGAAATCACATCGGACAATAAGCAGTTGAGAATAGGATAAATAAGATGACAACATCATTCACTTAACCAACGTTCAATAAAATGTCAGTATCCAGAAGTGAAATGGACGGGGCATAGAAAGTAGTTTAGGGTAGTGAGGTGAAGTGCAATACGATAATCAGTAATAACGTACGAACAATTGATGCAATAGTACGTTTGGTGAGGTTTGCACGTCATTTCCTTTACTTACTAAGCATTATTTGTTATATTGTATATTATTGTTGTTGTATTATTATTACGGTATTTTTATTGTGTTATTGTTATAGTATTATTACTTTTGCATCATTACTATTGTACTAGCTTTTGTAACTATTTGCAGAACAAATCTAATATCTATCTTAAAAAATCATCATGAAAATAAATGTCGACGGGGAGGCCCAGAATATGGCAGTACTTTCAAAAACGAATACACAGTCATTAATAATTTAATAAGAAAGATACTAAACAAAATAATAAAATATTTTTATAAAGCTGGACTTTTGCTGGAGGGCCGAGGAATGCCTCTTCCTCGTGCCCCCTCTTTCCTCCTCCGTGCAGCGTCATCCCACGGGAGGGCCAAGTCCAACCGACTCCACTAAATGAAGACGAAGCGGTCAACATCAATCTCTGTGGGACGCTGCGGCAGCGAAGCACCATTCCCAGGTCCCTCCCGCCCTGCCGCAGCCCGTCGCCTCAGCCACCGCCTTCAGAGCGCGTGACAAGGCAGGGACTCGAGGCGAGATTGGCAAGCGTGCGGCCTACGACCAGGGGCCGTCCGCACACCTCTACGCAGAACGCGATTTGGCGGGGGATTGCTGATTCATTCATTGGCCTTTCCGGCAGCGTCGGCTATTAAGGTCATTCATCCCGTTGGTACAGTGCATGTTTTTTTTCGCGGAAAGTGGCAGTGACCTTCGCCGCTGGATGGTGAGATCCGGCACCAACCAACACATTCACTTGCAGTGTTTTCATCAACCACGTACCTCCAACCAGCGGTGCACCGTCCCATGACCGATTATACCGACGACATACCCTCCCGACGCTTGTGGTAGAATAGTGCACTTAAGTGCAGCTGTGTGTAAGTACAGGGCGAGGATAGGACAAGGAAGGGAAAAGAAAGATCACATGCGGTCCACGTGTTAGGGTTCGTCTGGCGTTGATCGTAAAAATGCGGCTGAATGCGACCTAGTATCTAGCTAGTGTCGAAAACCCTGCCACCGTCGGGAGTGAAACCTTGGACCTCCCGATAAGAGGCACTGCAATGGCACTGAACAATCTAAGTCGGTGGGAGGATGCGGAAGACCGTGCCTCCAAACAGTTTGATGTCCCCTGCAGGGAAAGTAACAACTCTCTTTGACGGAAACACAATTTCTCAGCATAATTTTTTGGATGCCTTCTTTACAATTTCCACTCTTGAACACGAATATCAGTAATGAAATAATTCAAACACTATATGGTACATTCATTATTGATTCATTCATAGTCAATTATGGAGTACCCAAGTTTTCTGCTGGAACTCACTCTTTCAAACGTCCAAATCGAGCACTTGAAAAAGAAAACATTCAAAGAGCAAGCCTAGAGTTTATTCCGTCAGCTGTGGAAGCAACGCTGATCTTCCTTTCACTGGTAAATTTCTCACCCCCTCCCCGGGAAGTTTTAAACGTTGCCCCCACCCCTACGGACAAAAAATAGACAACGCCCACCCTCCTTCCAGATCTTGAAATTTAATACAAAATGTTCAGCAAAAAATAAGTCAATTTCATAAATGTTCAGAATCAATACGATCTAAAAGTGGTAAAAAGTCCAATTTTCAATATCTGTAAAGGGAAAACAAATTAGCTCTACCAGCAAAATGTTCATTCTTAATTATAGAAATTATACTCATCACAAAGACAGATTTATCTTTATAAAAATGTATTGTTGCGTATTTAGAAACCGCAGACTTGTTTTAAAAATTATGTTAAGATTCATAACATCTCAGGAAGATTTGATCAGAGATTAATACGTGCATTATTCTTATTTAAGAAGAAGAGATAAGAGGCAAATTTACAGGAAATGTGTTCAACGGCAAAATGTAATTATCATACGATTGCATTAATTAAAGACATACTGTGGATACAAACTATATTATTACTCGAAGAAGGATTGACAATTTTTTGAGGTAGTTCAATACCTACAAAGTCAATTATTCCATTAATACCCTACCTCCGAATATTTAAATTAAACCTGGGTCTTTACAATCATGGAAGGATGATTGTATATGAACAATAAACTTTTTTAATCAATATATTAACTGTTCCTTGACACGTTTATCATTATAACGTACCAAACATAAATTTTATTCTAAATATTTATTGATTGAGACATTTGGTAAAAAAAAACATTATGGAAATTTTTTCATAACCAATTGGTTGTATAGATTTGAATAACTGGACCATTTTCGAAGCATGTTGGACACATGTTGGAAATTTTCTGTCCTGCGTGAGAGCTTTGCAGAGAACCTTAAGGCCGTGAAGCGCCGAGAATGTCGGGAACTGAAACGAGACTCCCCCCGCCAACATCTTCAAGAAGACGAGTCGGCGTGGAATGCGGACTTTTTCCAAGGGACTATAAATGAATGGTAATCATGTCGTTTGCATTTTGTTCCGTAAGTGTCAGCGGTTCAACAAAAAATTATTTTAAAGCGGTATTCCGGCACTTGCAGTATCAAGTAATGTTGTAGCATAACGCTAAGTGCACATTTCAATGTTGATCCCAAATATTGCAACGTTTTACAATATAAGTAACTCAACAATTGGTTGATATTGTTCATTTACTGAATTCTTTGAAATGATTCCCTTTTATAATTTCCACAAAGATACACATTCATAAGCCCTTTGCCCTAACTCTATTCGTGAAATATTAAACTCTAAACGCTCTAAACATTGTTTCCACGTGTCCACAAAAACAAAAATTATATCATTTTTCTGAACAAGTCAAATTTATTTTGAGAAATGTCAGAAGAAAAAAGAAAATATATATATAATCAGGTTTGAACGTAAAGTGTTTAATAGTCTCGATCCACTCTTTTAGATTCCATCTCTCTTGTAGAGTATTTTACTCGCCAGACATCTCTCTTGAAAATAATAACAAAATAAAAATACAATGCCAATTTACTTTACATCTTTACGTTTTCAAAAAATTTAAGTTTGAAAACTGTTTTCCTTTGAAAATTTTATTTAACCACACCTCAATTTATGAAAATAATTGCATTACTTAAAGACATTTTACACATGTGTCAAAATACAATGATTGTGCTTTAATTATACTTTAAAAATACCTTAGAATATGACGTACTATGCGTAATTTTGTCAGTTAGTAAACAAATTACTTAATGTGATATATAGGAATTATTACAGAATAACTAGTCCTAGAGTAGATGCCTTAACAATGAGAAAGAGTTTAGAACGTCCCCGATCATTCGACGTACACACGACATGTAGTAGTCCCTAGACCTTCATTTGAGTCGTCAAAAGAGATTCCAAGTACTTAACAAGGCTGAAAAGAGAAAACTGAGCAAGTCTGTGATAATGTGAGCTACTTTATCTTTATCTGGATAATTTGTACATAGGGGCACATTCAAGTAGTTAGTCACTTTCCCATTAATCATGGCAGTAGAGAACTCACAATGGAACTTAAACTACATAAATGAAAGTAAGAAATAAATGCGATCTTAACTATTTTTTAATATATCCAAAATATTTAGTAAACTAACCATTGATCATGACGTGACATAGATACAAATAAGTTTAATTACAGCAAGAAAGCACGTGAATTGATATAATATGAATCATCATTAACATTACACTTCATTTCTTTCGATTTTGACTCACCTCAAAATCCAACGACTATCAGAAGCTCATCTCATCTCCTCATATTCGAAGACATTGTATAGGTCCCAACATCGAAGGATTGGACTAGCTTCTGACAAACACTCTCACTTATCACGAGAAACTGCACACAAAAACCTAGCACGCACACAAGGTTCTAGTAGCACATGTCACAGGTATGCACACTCCGACTATGAGCCGAGCAGTGCACTTTCGTGGCAGGAGAAAGCCTCACATTCACTTCTTCACTCATGCGTAGAGTAGAGGACTTTTTCATTCCAAAGACAGTATTCCTTGGCGAATGTGGATCTACGGATTGGTTCCAGTGCAAAAATGAAATAATATCGCTTGTTAACGATTTCTTCGCGGTGAATGGATGCGAAACGATCAAATCCGGTCACACTGTTTCCTGCCGCAGTGGCCGAGAAGCCACATCGCGAAGGCAGTCGCTCCGACAGCTGAGCATCGCCGGCAGCAGCTGTCACGCCGTCGCCCGGAACACAACTGAACTCTCGCGGCCGACTCGGAGGAAGCCCAGCGCCAGCGCGACCACTGCGCCCCTGGCGGAGCGCGCGCGAACTCTCTCGACACCACCTCGGGCGGCCAGCAGCGGAGACCACACGGACTGCTCCAGAAATTTCACTTTGGGGAAGAGAGATTCAATTTCTCGGGCGAAGGCTTTCTTATTGTGACGGAATATGGTCTGGAATGTAATCGTTGGTTCTTTGAAACGAAACGGCATTTTATAGATCAGATGTTAAAATGATCGTTGAGCAAAGGATTTGATCGTATTGATCAACTGCTACTTTCAAATACAGACAAGCACCACAAGAGCAATGTTGTAATAAAACAATGACGTGTATTTATTAAGAGGACTTTTAAATGAAATTAAGAGTTGTTCCTTCCAATGATATAAGTATTCTTATCAACCCAAAGACGTGAATAAAGTTTGAGTTAGCTCATATTAGGAATTGGTTACTACTTTTTAACATTTTTGAATTGTAATTACATCTCTCAGAGCTACTAACTACATTCATTATGAGACACCAGAATAAAAGGAAACGGAAATTATCCTCTAAAGAGTCTCAATATTGTGAAAAAATAACACGCTTACATTTAAAATAACGCACATCAATCTACACTACCTATCTTCGGGTCTAAGTGAAAGCTTCGAAATCCCTAATTTGTGATATCTACAGAAAACTCATATCAATAAGAACAATTTCAACAAATGAATGAATCATGTTGAGGCCTGTTATAAAGTATCATGAAAGTTGTAGTTATCAAATTTCAATAGACTATATTATTTTATTTTCCTCCTTACAATGTACAGAAGGGAGAGTATTGGAATCACCTCAGCAATACTATTTGGAAAATTTCGTAAAATCTATGTTAAGGGTGCTTTTGAACTATAATTCCGCACAAAGGTGAAAATTAAAGTCTATTAGCGCTGTGCCAAATTTGGTTAAGATTGGTGCTAGTGGAGAGGTGATACACACAAATTTGTGCACGAAAATCGAGGCGTTTAAATATAGAATGCACGAATGGACGTGTCATGCATGACCCCGTCAGATTATAAGCATTTCTAGGTCCATACTTGACAGATACGTCAGCAGTAATATCTAGTTGCGCCTTTATGGAACCCATTCATATATTTTAATTTTGAAGGGTTCTTTAGAAGAAAGTTTTCTGAAAAATTGACTGAAATGTTTGAAAAATTTGTTTGCTGGAATGGAAGATGGTATGATTTCAATTTTATTTAAAACCTCTGACATTGAGAAAATTACAAAACTCGCAAATAAAATCATGTTGTAGCATCACCAGCTTGTACTTCTGACCCAATTTCTACGGGGGTAACTCGTTGCGACATTATGCGTGCCTGCGAATAACTCCTCTGTCTGCGTACCAATATGTGAAGTTTTGGATGATAAGTAACCTGTTTGAGGTTGTTCAGTGGTGGGAGGAAGAGGCCATAGACACTAAAGCAAAATTAAAAGTCGTGAGCAAACGAGAATAAGTAACGGAACGCAAGAAATACGCTTTTATGTGCTGGCTGCACTTCTTTTGTAGCGCATGGGTGCCTCTCATGCACTTCTCAACGGTACAGATTGATAAGTCAAAGAAGGTCACGAAAATATATCGGTAAATCAAAGGACTTAACTGCAGAAAACGGACCAGAAACACCGCCTTGAGTATTTTTTGTCTACAGCGATTTGTGTTATATCTTCCGTCGAAATACAAAATCAACTTTAATTTCAAACTATACATCCTTGATCTACCATTCCATAATACACTTTTAGCAATAGACATGCTCAATACAAGGGGGCCTTGGACTCCTTGAAAATTTTGAAATGATCCCCCGTAAATGTGATAAATTATTTCATATCCGTTAACATTTTCAGTACCTGATTTTCTCACCTGAACCTCTCAACTTGATTAATTGTTTACTCGACAAGTCATTTGGCAACCAGTAAATGGATCAACATAAAAGTAAATTGCATTTATTAATATGTATCACTGAGGTTATCATTTTATTATCCTAATATGTTTTATATATGTACTAGTAAAATGAAATATGTGAGAAAAATGATGAATGGAAAAAGAGGGCCATCAACGTATATGCTCCCCCCTTTGTTTTAGGCGGGCTACACCAATACGCTTTTGCAGTAGAAGTATTTATGGCAGACTTAATCGACTATTTATCGGCTATCACTGTTTAGTAGACTAATGCAGAAATGGCTTTTAGGCATTTCTTGAATGGCGACTTACATTTCAATTTCTCACATCAATATTTATTTACGAAAATAAATACGATTTTCACTAGCAGTATGAAAACTGTCACCACGTGATCCTCTTACTAAATTTCATCAATTCATGTAGTTTTCGGTACCTTTTTAGAAAATAAAATCCAAAACAGAAAGAAAATATTTTCAATGAGATTACCAACGACTGTAGAGTACACAGACGTTTGTGCACGAATAAAAAAAACATACTATTAAAGTGTCTGAAAATTTTCCTATTTCAGATAGCTTACATTTTGAAATAATTTTTGAAAATGTTTTAACTTTTACAGTTCAAATGTATATGGAAAATATATCACAACTAAAGTACATATTATAAATCAAAAAAGCTCGTAACAGATTTCATTGAGTTTTGTAGACTCCATGTGCTTCATCGCGTCACTAACAGCATCTATAATTGCGTTACAGGACTTTTCACGAAGGCGAAATGATAATTTCAGGTATCTCTCATCAGCGAGTCACCTTTCCAGCCGGGACAAGTTCTTAGCGCCCGTCTGGTCTCCCGACATGTGCCGCAGTGTAGTGCATGTATTAAGTGTAAGTGTGTGTGTGTGTGTGTGTAACGGGTGAGGATAGGATAAAGAAGAGGAAGGAAAGATCGCGCGCGGTCCGTAGTTCGTTTCCAGGGTACCGCTGCGGCATTCGCCTGGTGTTGATAGGAGAAACCACTGAAAAATACCACTCAAAGCAGCCGACCACGAGGATTCTCCTCCAGGCAGCGGCTGAATTCAACCCAGCACAATGTACAACGTAGCTAGTGTCAAAAATCCTGCCACCGTCGGGAGTGCAAGCGTAGGGCCTGGGTGGGGATGGGCCCTGGTTCGTGTCCTTTTGAAGCCACGTGCAGCAGCTGAGCAGATGCACCGGCAGCGCTGCTAGGCGCCCAGGGTGGTGGCGGGGGGGGGGGAGGGCGTGCGTGCGTGCGTGCGCGTGGTGACGTCACGTGGGCGCCTCGGCCGCGCGCCGCTGAGCGGAGCGACCCGGACGCCGCAGCCAGCGCTGCACTCACACACACACACACACACAACGCCCCACCGGCTCTGCCAAACACCTGCCGCCGCTGCTAACAATGATAATAGTACTAGTAGTAATAATAGCTGATTGAGTGAGCGTTAGAGATTCCGGGCACGTCGATTTCTATGATAATCACTCCCGTAAGTACAGTGCTTGTTTCCAACGCAAGAGGGGGCAGTGATCTTCGCTGAATAGTGAGATCCGGCGCCGACCTACCATTGAATAACGGGGATTCCCCCAACCAGGAATCTCCCTCCAGCGGGGCACCACCCCAACCAGGACAAATTTTAAGCTCCCGACCGGTCTCCCGACATGTGTAGTGCATGCTAGTGTAAGTGTGTGTAAGTAAGGGGAGAGGATAGGACAAGGATGAGGAAGGTAAGATCGCGCGCGGTTCGTGACCCGTTTGTTAGGGTACTGATCCGGCATTGGTATTGATAAAAAAACACGGAAAACTACCGATCAGAGAAGCTGACCGCTAGAATTCTCCTCCAGACAGCACTCACAACCCTACACTTTCACGCATTGCACTACCACACTCTGGAAGACCAGTCGGGAGCCTCTATCTCGAACCGGCTGGGGAGGGACCCTCCTGGAAGGAGATACCTCGAGGAGGGGGAAACGCAAGTTCGGCCCCGGATCTTACCATTCAACGCGTGTTCAATATTTTTTCGGGATATCATGACTGGCACTTTCGGTAGTAATCACAAAAACTTACACTCCCGCAAACACAAAATAATCAACCAATCTAGAATTGCCCCGCTTGTGGAGCTATTTAGGCTTCTTTTGCGGGCTCATGGGGTTGTGAGCGCGACATTTCGTTGGGCAGATCATTTTCTAGACGTAGTCTTCTTATTTTTCGTCACACGCTTGTAACACACGATAATATGTTTTTGAGTCGTTAGCCACTCATCCATGGCAAACGAAGTTTGGGAGCGGGTCAGTAAGGAACATATAGAAATGAATCGCAATCCTAGACATGCAAACGTAAGCAAACTTGTGCTCAGATCTATCGAAATTTATCCATTCACAACTCAATGTTTTCTTGTATTAGGCTATTCAAAAATAGAAAACGTAACTTCATACATTCATATCCGGATTAAGTAAATGCGCCTAACAAAGTTAATTACATTTTCCTTGTGTTATTAATGTCATAGTACGTCCATAAATTGTCATTGAATTTTCGAATCTACACGAAAGATTGGAATTAACAAACGGACAAGAACATGATATATAAAATAATTGGACATGGAAAGAAAAGAATGTACATTTCCTCTTGTTTTCTATATAAAGATTGAACAGTACTGTTATTTGTTTTTGACTTTGATATACATATAACATTTAAAGGTCAAGAATTTTATTTCAGATTTAAGAAAACGGCTGGAAGTTTACTGGATAAACTTGTTATTTTTTGCAACACTTTCATTATAAACAAAATTGATTTTTCATTTTCGTCTAAGAAATGAACCTATTTTTGTTGTTCGCGAAAACAAAGTTGTAAGGAAAAATTCTGAACACGGATCATTACAAGCTGAAAAGTGAACATCTGGTCATAATTGGATCAAACAAAATATAACGGATGCAATAGAAAAATCAGCCTACATTAAAACCAAGCATTAGCGTGAAGAATGCTTTGCATGTAGCGCAAAATGCGTGCTCTAAAATAAATAGTGCTTTAAATGTGTCAGGTTACTACAAAATATTCTGGTCTAATTTTAGTTAATTTAGTTATTATTCTACTAGCGTCAAACGGCGGTCCTGAAGCAATTAGCGGAAATGCATTAAAAGTAGTAAGTCCGTGAAGAGGTTAGTAAAAACATTTAAATCAGAGCATTAGAAGCAGATCGAGAACGAGAATAACAAAATTAAATAAAAAGAAAATTGAGGAAGCAAGAAGGTTTGGAGATAAAGAAAAAGAGCGGAGAAAAGGGTTGAAATAAATCAAAACATAATAGGAAAAAGACAAAAAATGAAAAGATTCAAAGAAAGCTCAAAGGAAAAACACAAAAGCAAGTTGGATAGCAATGGAAGTAAAAATGAAAAAATGTAGGTGGTTCTTCTTGACACTAGACTAACATAGAAACCCCCGTATCTTAAATGAAGGTACAGACCGCGCTCTTCAATTCTTTACCCTCTAATAAACAAAAAATCGATTATTAGAGCAAATCACATCCTTCTACTTCACAAAATTCCCCAATGTTTTCTGCTCACATATTATTGATGTGTATGGGGTGGAACTGCTCCTTCAGTATAGAAAACTCTTTCAAAACAAAATCCTTCGCAGTGTTTAATGAGCGCCGTGGTAGGTTCTACACACAACTTCATAGAGTTCTATCTGCCTAAAATTAACCATTGCATTAAATACCTATCAAATAAATTTTTTAATTCTCTACCTTCCTCACCAGCAACTAGAATTTTCAAGTTAGGAAAACCTATTAGCATTGAAAAAGGATCAAATTCAGATTTCTGAAAGATAAATCCAATCCTTTGTAAAGTAAAAAAAAGTCCCTGATATTACTATATTTACTTCATGCACCATTTCTTGTCCGGTAACATACTAATACATTCCTCCATTCTATATTCCTAGAAATTCTGCAATATGAATCGAGGAATCCAGTGGAAGTGACCTCGCTATCATGAAATATTAGTCCGAAGTCTGCTAAGTTACAAATTCTATAACACCCTTGTAAATCGTTACCTCTCTGTGTAAGAAGATGCAGAATAAATAAATAGGTTTATTGGGAAGATAAGACAGAAAGTAAAGAGAAAATGAGAAAGATTTCAATATTAGAAAGAAATATTGATTGGGTTAGAAGGAAAGTGTTTTCGGTTTAAAAACGCGTGCTTAGCATCTAGCGCCTAAGTCACTCGCTGATGAGATAGCCCAATATGACCACGAATCACAGCGCTGTTAGTTCCCTGAATCTTTAATCCACTTTTGGGTACGAATAGCAAGGCGTTGGCCCAACAGTGTAACCGAGCAATGGCGAGTACACAAAAAACATTGATTCAACTCAATAGAGGGCACGTTAGAAAAGTAATACAGAATGTGGAAATCTTTAAATATTATAAAGGAGAATAATTTGAAACATTATAGGTCCAATGAACGATACAGAACTATGGAAATCATGAAATAATGAGGAAATCTATCATAATATAGAAAGTGCTTCGGACAATTTTGGGAAAGTAGATTTATAATCTTTAGAGAATAGATATGAATAGATTTACATAAATGATATTCAAATACCTACGAAAGTGGACGACATCAACTGAATGGACGAAAGTAGTTCAAAATGAATAAAAAAGAAAGTGATAAAAAATGAGATATTATGGAAATGGATAGTTTTAGAAAGGTATTAAGGATGGATTGCTAAAAAGATGGAAAGTAAATCCGGCACACAACTGGAACGAGGATATTAACACGGGAACACCAAGAAGAAGAGAGAATGTTGACGAACAAAGACGTCAGCGCAGAGAAGCAGGGGCGAAGGGGCGAGAGATGACCAAGTAAGAGGTGCACCCAAGTGGACGAGGAGGGAGACTAAAATGTTAAGAGGATGAATTGAATTTGACTTCAGTTTCCCCACTGCTAAGAAGAAGAGAGAGAGAGAGAGAGAGAGAGAGAGAGAGAGAGAGAGAGAGAGAGATCATGATGATGAAGATGAGGGAGAAAGCGACAGCACAGAGGAGCAAGAAGGGAGAGGCTATAGATGACAAAGTAAAAGGGAACAAATGAAACGAGCAAGAAAAGAAGAATCATATTGAAATGGAGTACTGTGGAAGAAGAGGGCAAATTGCATTTGACTTATGCTGGCCTCGACAAGAAAGAAGGGAAGGAAGAGGGCGAGCAAAGAGGAGCGAGGAGGGAGGAAGGGGGGGGGGCGAGAGAGCGACTACGTGCCACGTGCCAACGTGCCTACGTGCGTGCGCTTGCGGCGCTCAACCAACAGCAGCGCGTACTCACGCGTGAGAGGAAGGGTTCCTGGCGGTCGCTCTCTCGCGTCCTCCTCGTCCTCGGCCCGTCCTCGGTCCGCCCTCGGGGCAGCCTGGCAGCGGCGCCCGCCGGGAGCGCGGTTCCACCTCGCGACACCAAACACGAAGGCGGCGGCGGCGGCGGGCGGCGCAGTAGGACATGAAGGAAAGTCGCCCCGCGCCACGCGACCGAAGTAAACCACCGCGCGGTTTCCTCAAAGTTAAGAGCGAGGAATACTGTCATAGGCTCTTCTATCGTTTGGCACACTCGAAGAAAGTTTCTTGCATTGCACAACGAACTTCAAAGCACTCAAACCTCGCAATCGGAGAACACATACACGAGGTTATGTGTTGTTTTATAGCACTGTAATCACTGGAGACTCCAACGCGCGTGCAAACGACGAACCTCGATTCCTCTACACTAACCTCTCCTTCTCGAACAGATCACTCGAATGTTCCAGGTTTGTCCGAAAGGTACAATGATTGCGTGTATGGTCGTACGTGATAGAACTTGGTGAGGCGGTTGCAGGGTGGCCAACGGCGCCCGTCACTTCCAGCGCGCCCGCGGGGCGGGGCCGAGCGGGGCCGTGGCGCCTCGAGCTGCTGTCCCGCGAGGCCACGGCAGATAGTCGCGCGGCGGCGGGGTGGGGCGCGATTCGCTGCAACCGGCACAAAGGGGAGGTGAGGCCCTGCACTGGCAGCCGGCCACGGGCGGTACGATTCCTTCACTTGGTACTCAGACATTTCGAAAAGGAGATAGAATTCATTCAGCACCACCACACCACACAGTCTGTGTGGCAGAGATGTTCACGGCAAATATTAACCCTAGATTACAAAGGCCTCGTCCGTCTGATGACGCAACTCGTGCAGAAAACTTCCCCCACCCCTTCCCCTCATCCCCCGTTTCTGAAACACTGTTTACTTTCATTGTGTGACTAGCCAGTGAAATATACCTATCGTCGTGTGCGTGCCTATTTCTGATATCCGCCATTTTAGCACGCGTCGTTCACGCCTTTGTAGTCAGTGATATTTTTGGTGCTTTACTGGCTAACAAATGAATAATGAATCCTTGTCTTGTAGCATTTAAGTTTTGTTCTGGACATTTAACAATCATAACAAAGGTTGCATGTCGAGGAACTTCAGAAAACACTTCTCAAAAGCCACATGCGGACAGCACCAAGCAAATATTTGCTCTGAGAATCAAATAATTTAGGTACATCTATAAAATACTTTGAAATGCATTTTGTAACTACATATGATACATGTTCAATCCATTAAATTTAGCGTTTCTTTGTAAAAATATTTTTAATTTATTTTTACTCAAAGTAGTCTGCCAGACTGCGCCTTTGTAATAATGCTTCGTACAGAGTGCCTTTGTAATCTAGAGTTGATGTAAAGGAAGATCTAACTGTTTTACCGGGCATAATTACATGAATTTTTTAAAAAATATGAGCTACTTGTGGGTTTCCATCTGTCTTCACGCCACTACCTCAATAGGTAACTCACTATAAGAAGATTGTGAAATAAGTTTACATCGTGAGTAAACGGAAGTATTTTTCTTCAATTCCACGTCATTGATGGAAAAAAGAGAAATGGCTGATAATCTACATCAATCATCATATTCAACAAATTGTATTAGTGACACATTCAGAAAGCACTGAATATATAAAAAATACAATTTATTTTCTTGGGTTTAGTACATCCTTGAAGAGGGGCAAATTACAATTGTTTTCTTTCCGAAGTACAGGGTTATTTCAATAGCGGAAAATACATTTGGCCAATCCATCAAAAATATGTTTTGCCACTAAATTTATTAGCCTTTTCTTGACGCTGGTTTAAGATCAGCAGAGAAAATAAATAAAAACAAATAACCTTCAGCTAGAAGTGCATGGCTTCACTCAATAAATATAAGAAACAAAATAATGAGTAGTTGAATGAAACAAAATTCTTATCTTTTCTTCTAGTACTTCATCGCAAAGAAAATGTCCGGGACCAAATATGTTAACGAGCATAGTAGCGTACCTTTCCTTATCACATAATTAAAATGATCGATGAATTAATGGGTCAATTTGAAACTTTTCCACTGTGTTGACAAATACAGAACTGAAGTTCCGGGGCCCTGAAGATGCGAGGTTCGTGCCTCGTCGGTGGTAAATTTTCTACATGGTGAGTAACTGGGTCAAATCCGAGCACTGGGTGGGTGACAATTATTTATGCTGGCTGCTCTCTTCTTTTTCCTGTCATTAGTCCCGCATAGTTGCAGGGTCCGCAATGCGATTACGACGGGCTATGTTATGATGAGAACTCCACCACATCAGACGAGACAAGAATGTGTTGGTAATTATGATAACGGTGAAAATGCAAATAGGAGACAATGTCACATGCTGTTGATATGTCCTTTATTGGATGCTGCTGTGGTATTCGTCTGGAAATAATCTCTGAAACCACCGTAATTACTAGGAAGAGCAGCCGTCCTGGTCATTCCAACTCGGCAGGCGCTTCAATCTCAGCGGTGTTCAACACACGAAGGAAATGTCTGGCACCGAACTCCTGATCTCCCAACCGCCGCTAGGCTGGATCCGGAATGTATTTAGGCTGCCCGTTACCGGTGTAGCTGCTTACATCGGTTGCTCCCCTCAGTCGTCTCCCCTCAGTTTCACTCCGACTACAGAGGTGTTCACAACCAAGACCACATTTGAAGAAAATTGTAATAACGAGATTATATTGTAAAGGAAACTACGGTATGTTCCTTGCCGCAGTGAACTGTTTTTTAGCTCACATTCTGGCGCAGAGCGTTTGTTTAATTTTTATTCCTTCACCGGAATTTATTATCAGTTGAAATCTTTGAAGCTCAATTTCTCAAAGTGGCATCCAGTGGACTTAGTCTGTTTTGGCTGTGAATCCCTCAACTCCAAGCGGACTCCGGGCTGAAGACAAGTGACGAACCGCGCGGGACCCTTCCTTCCCGTCCACCCTGGGCGGCAGGCACAGTGAAGCCGATTTTCGCCTAAACTTAGGTCGGGCTGTTTTTCCGACGTTACGGACTCGTTCAAACACGTAATGATAGACAGAAATGGTTGTAGCGATCTCAAATGACCTTCTCCGACGGCGTCCGAAGACATCTGGTGTCGGGCGAAGATCTTTTTCGACTGGGTTTGTTCGCCCGATGTCGGTCGACCGAAATTTCGAGCAAATTCGGTTGCACTGTGACCGCCGCCTTAAGGGCGGATTAGGGGTTTATCGCCATGTCATTCATGGCGTACGACGTCAAATTTCATGAACTGACACGAAAATGAATATGAGGACGACCAACAGTTTGGAGTATGTTATCCAACCTCAAGAGTCGATACTTTCAACATTCATTGGAATCGATACACGCGTACAATGTACAAAAAGAGAATGGCATTCCATAACCTGGTATTTAAGAACACAGAACATATTTTAACACACTGTATTGTCATAATTCACATCATGTTCTACAAACATTCTATACCATCTTATGTCTTCTTATATCTCTTCTTATATCATCCTAATATTAGCCTAAATAAGAAGATATTAAATTGCCTCTACGACAGCGTTATAGCGTAGATATAAGAAATCCCTGGTAAGTAACGAAGACGTGAATCCGAGCGCGTCAACTGCTACGGTCATTATTCCCATAAGTGTAGTGCATGCCTTCACCAAGGGATGTGGCGGCATTCTCCCCCCCAAGGTATGGTGAGATGCAGCGTCGACCTACACGTCTGCTAGAGAGTTTTTTCCTCCCCAGGTATCTCCCACCAACGGGGCACCGCCCCAGCCGGGACAAGCTCTAAGCTCGCGGTCAGTTACCCAGCAAGAGTGGTAGGGGAGGGCAGTGCATGCAAGTTCGCGTGAAGTTCGTGACCCATTTGTTACAGTTGTGTTCTAGTATTCACCTGATGTTGATAAAAAACACGGAAAATTACGATCAGAGTGGCAGTCCGCCAGAAGTCTCCTCCACACAGCGGCTGATTTCGACGTCGCTATCTAACGCCTTCCGAAAATCCTGCAATTCTGCAGATGGGATTCACGCTATAAGCAATTTATTTCTGTCAGTGGCAACAAAATATGCTATTCCCATTATGTAGCAACAAAGTCGGTAGCATTAATGTGCGTTTATATTTATCTCTATACATTATATTAGTTATATGTAATATTAATAATGTTATATAATAATATGCAGATCAATAGCTGATGGTCAGCCCTAGAGGAACAAATGCGAATCAAGATTTTGTGACATTATGGGAATTGTATCGTACACTCTACCTGCACTGTTGGGAATTTCCTCCGTTTAAAACAAAACGTTGTCAAAATCTCTTTTTAGACTTCACACGCTATGCTGCGCAAAAGCTCTTAAATGAATCGAGACTGCTTGCATTATGTCGGAAACAAATGAATAGCCACCGTGGGTGTGGAGAGACTCGCAGCGGTGCCTGGTGCACTGGCTGACGTCGCGACGGAGGTAACGGGCTGGATTGGTTTGGTTGGTTAGTGATTCCGGACGCGTCAACAGCTTTGGTAATTATTCCCGTAAGTGTAGTGCATGTTTCCCTCGGCAGATGGTGGTGATCTTCCCCCACTGGATGGCGAGATCCGGCGCCGACTTACCGTCGGTTAGCGGGGTTTCTCCCTAACCAGGACTCTCCCACCAGCAGAGGACAAGGAGGAGGAAGGAAAGATCGCGCGCGGTCCGTGGCCCATTTGTTAGGGTACTGCTCCGGTATTCGCCTGGTGTTGATCGCAGAAACCACGGAAAACTACCGACCAGAGCAGCCATCCTTTAGAATTCCCCTCCAGACAGCGGTTGAAAGCAATTTAGCTGACAAGCTCGTGTCGAAAATCCTGCCGCCGTACGGAGTGTAACCTAGGACCTCCCGGTGAGAGGCGCTGCAGTGACATCAGTTGATGCCCTGAGCCACCGCTCGCGGTGGAAACGAGTTGGAGTGTCCGGTGCGTGTTGGGTCGGTGGCGGATCCGGCTGCGGCCGAAGGCGGTCGCGGAGGAGAGGGGGCGGGGGAGGGGGAGGGGAGGATGACGGACGAGGGGCTCGAAGCCCGCTCCTCGCGCGGCAGGACCACTGCCAGGCGCAATGGGCACGCGACCCCTCCAGCCCGCGCACAAACAGGCGAACAGCTCCTCAACCACTCACCTGTTACGAGGTATTCAAATGAGTGGTACTTTCTCCCCCGCATTTTCACGCAAAATTAAGCGAAAAGTACTCAAATTTTCGGTAAATTGTACATGACCTTATTTCAAAATCTATCTTTAAGGAACAAATTTCATGAAAAAAGTGTTTATCTTCATAATTGTAGTTCTAGGAAAAAGCCGAAAAACTTTAAACTCTTGCAATTTTCGAAAAATCAGAGTTTTTAACGAAAACGAGACCTGCGCTATTCTCTAAAATGTTCTTCACTCTATACAATAACAAAATTATATCGAAAACGATAGAACAGTTTTTGAAAATTTCGAAAATGTTCCAGGGTCTTTGGTTGCGACATCAACCATATCGATTGAGGAATATCAATTTTGGAGAAAATCGGCTCAATGGTTTAGCCGGACAGCCAGATAGACGTTTTGCCGTGAATTGACTTTTCGGTATCAAGGACCCATAAAACATTGATTCTGGCTACGCAACACCATAGGAATGTTTTTTCTAAATTTAGCAACTGGATTTATCCACTTTTTGTTACCAGGACCTTGTAGTATGAGTTTTTCTGGCGGAAATACGCCTTTTTTTCGTGCAGCATTTCATAACTTTCTCTCTACTCCGTAGCGAGAAAGTAAAAATAATAATTTGTTTAACATTAAGGGTTAGACTTTATTGTAATTATTAAGAAATGAATTAACGAAGAATAAAAACCAATTCGTATGTGCTTTGTTCGATAGAATGCATTCATGTAGTTTCCCAGGTCCGTAGCCTAGGGTTAATGTAATGGGTGGGAGGAATCGGGAATGTTCACAGTACCGTTCAGCGGCAACTTCACTGAATATCAAACCGATTAATCCGTCACAGGGCTCCAGGGGGGAAATGGAGAACAAGTAGCCCTATAAACATTTATCAAAATGCACTTTAATAATAAGATTTTTTCTTGGACTTTAGGAATTCAAGTTTCGTTCACCTTTCTTTCAATCTTTCTTTTAACATTTCACGTTGCGCTTTCATCAATTTGCATGCTCAGGGTACGGTCTTGGAATAGCCTTTATAAATAATTTGTGTACGTGCTCGATCAATATTCGTTTTACTTGCTCATTGGTAAATGAATGACAAGCAGTGAAACGGAATTTAAGAGCAATTACATAGCGTTAATAATACAAAATATGCAGAAAAGACGATAAAAACAAATTGTTTTCACATTTTAAGACCCATCATTTATATGCGCTGGACCACTGTGTTGAAAATGTGTTGCTGTGAACCACTGATAACAAAGACTGATTTCATTACGTGCACCATTCTCGTGCCACAGTGTGGTGACGGCATCGAAAAACAAGAGTCGTTCATTTTTCTTTCTTCTCACACAAAGAGCCGTTCACTCTTCTCATTTATCAGAATTGCGCTTTCATGAACTTGTATTGTGAGGGTATGATCTTTGATCAAGAAGACATGTTACAAAGATTCACAAAAAGCAAAAATGATTTTAAAGAATGTTTTCGTTCTCACAGTCTGAGGCCTTGATTTTCAAATACTGCTCAACTGCGAATAAAGTATTACACTGTGTACCACTAATAACGATTTCATCAACTGCACTAACCTAGTGTCACAGTATGTTACTCGTTCATCTTTCATTCATCCATTCATTCTATTTATCACCAAGCTACGCTTTCATCTATTTGAATGCTCAGTGTACGGTCTTTGAATACCATTTATAAATAACAAAAGTTTCAATAACATACTGCTCAGCAAATAAGTGAATAATCTGAAATAGTTCCTTTTACCGGAGGGAATGAGAAATGAATAACGCATGCCGAATTCGTTTTCACGAGTATTTAAGCACCTGTCACTTTCATAATGTAGGCCTCAAGGATATTGTTGTTTACGACAGCTTCCAAGGTGCTTCGGAAGAGGATCGTGACAAAGCAGGTTCTTCTAAACGTGCTCAATCAATATTTGTTTTACTTAAGCATGAAACAATGAATGACAAAGCAGTATATGTGATCTAGAGACAATAACATACTCTCAATAACATTTTTTTGATAAATCAAACAAATGCAATTTGCTCCTTTATTTTAAGTATCAATTAGCTTGTTTGATGCCCTCATTTCTCTGTAGCTCTTTGAGTTTACGCACAACTTGTGATTTGAATTTCAGGTAGTAAAATGAATCTTTGGTATATGTTAATGACATATTGGACGTTTGCAGACGATTACTTCTTTAAAAAATGCTCAAAAATTAAGGCTATATTTTTAATCAAAACCTAAAAATTCTTCGTCTATTTATTGTAAAAATTAGAAATTTTGAAAATATATGTAGATAATATGATAACACTTTATGAAATAAATTTAAATATTCCCACATTCTTGCATTCCTTTAAAAAATCTAGGTAAAAGGCTTCCCATAATTTAATTCGTCTTTACATTTTTACACGTTTAATTACGAAAGCTACGATAAAAATATGTGAATATAAAATTAAAATAAATAAAATGTTCTATCGAAAAGCGTTACATTATTTTTTACACATTTTCTTCCCTGCTATATTACGAAAACGCGTGTTCAAGATGTACTCCATATTACCCACATAATAACTGTGGCCCCACATAGTGACCAACGGGACACCAGGTTCTGGCGCAACCTGGCACAGGACTTGAAGCGAACAAAGCGGCAGAAATCCAGTTCACTGCGGGAGGACACTAACCCCCAAAAGAGATAGCGAGTCCACCATGTCGCCCGCTTAGAGTGGTGATTCATTTCCTGTAGAGTTAAAAATTCTGCATTTACCATGCACGATGTCACAGTACAGTGTTTCTTAGAATCTGAATTTTTCTTTTTGGTTATGTAATGTCGCATCAGATCTAGGTCATTAGCGACCACTATTGGAGTTACCGATATGATAAATGTGAAGATGAAACGATATGGTGATGATAAGGGGTGAAAGGACGAATACAAATACAATCATGCCCGAGGCGGGACTCGAATCTGCGATCCTTCGGTCTGAGATCGCTACGACACTACTGCTCTACCGATCTCGGCCACCGGATCAGCTGAAATATTATATTCCGGTGTATTCATCACTGGAAAATGTGGGGTATGATATATTACTCCCAAACTAAAACAACACCATCATTGAATGGATGATTGATTGATTGATTGATTGATTCATTCATTCATTCATTCATTCGTTCATTCATTCATTTATTAGTACTTCGTGGCTAATGCTATGGTCATTACTCCTATGCTCACTACTGCCATGCGTAACATGGCGGTGTTCCTCTCCCACAAAAACAAGAGATCCGGCGCCCATCTACACGTCCGTTTACGGGGTTTCCTCATCCATGTATCTCTCACTGGCACCGCTCGAGCCGGGACAAGCTCCAAGCTCCCGACATACTATTTGGTAATAAAGTTCCTGTAAATGTAAGGGATAAAATAGGGCAAGGAATGGGAAGGAAAGATACGCGAGGTCCGTGGCCCGTTAGTTAGGGTACTGCTCCGGCATTCGCCTAGTTTTGATCAGAGAAACCACGGGAAACTAACCATCATAGCAGCCGGCCGCAAGATTTCTCCTTCCTGGAGAGGTGGCTCAGGGCGTGAACTGATGTCACTTCAGTGCCTCTGACCAGGAGGTCCTACGTTCGAGTACCGACGGTGGTAGGATTTTTGACACTAGCTATTCAACTAGGTCGAATTCAGTCGCTGTCTGGAGGAGAATTCTAGCGGCCCGCTGCTCTGATCGGTAGTTTTCCGTGGTTTCCCCGATCAACACCAGGGAAATGCCGGAGCAGTACCCTAACAAACGGCCACGCACCGCGCGCGATCTTTCCTACCTCTTTTTTGTTCTATCCTTCCCCTCCACACACACATTTACACTAATGATCACTATACTACCACACGGGAGACCAGTCGGGAGCTTAAAACTCGTCCCGGCTGGGGCGGTGCCCTATGGTGGGAATGACCTGATTAGGGGAAACCCCGCTAGCTGACGGTAGGTAGGCGCCGGATCTCGTCATCCAACGGAAGAAGATCACCGCTACCTCCCAATGAAAGATGTACTACGTTTACGGGACTAACAACCTTGTTAGTTGTCACGCTCCAATCCTTAATCAATCGAAGTCTCCTCCGCACAATGGCTAAGTGAGTGTGAAAATCCCTGGAGCGCGGGGCCTCCTGCCCTGGCTGTTGCCCTGAAGCCACTCGGCCGGCCCATCCGTGCGGGAAGTGAAGAGCAACGTCTCGAGCGCCACCCGCCGCCCCTCCGTCCCTCCCCGGCGCTCGCAGCGCGCCGGGTGGCAGCTGGGCGGAAGCTCGCACTTGGCGGGCGGCGGGGGCGGTGGGAAGGGGGCGTGGCCGCGGAGGGAGAGGAGGGGGAGACGGGGGGGTGGCTAGGGATGCGTTTGCTCGACTCGATGCGCCATTTGGTTCGGAACCTGCCATCACATCATATTATTTTCTCGCCGTGTTTTTAATGCGTTTTAAAATCGACAACATGAACTCATTAAAATTAGGTGCTTTCAACCACTCATTGTAATAAACAAAAGTTTTCGAAATATTTCAATATATTATATCACAATATATTGTATTATTAAAAATAGCATGCATTTTCTATTTAACTTAAACATATATTTGTATCTTTTACGCTATATACACTACGCCTACCATAGAAAACCAACGTAGACAGCAAAAAATGTAAAACTGAGAGGAAGATTATCTTCCTAGTTAAACAATTGTAAAATGGATTTTTCATTGGCAAATAACTAGTTAACAAGTTACTCCTTGTTACTTGGCTATCCCTCTTCGGCTCCTTCGACTATCCCTCAGCAAGTCTGATACGGAGAGCGTTTCAGGGGAGCTGCACCTAGTCGCTGCATCGCTCTTCTCCGACATTTCAGGGATGTTTTCTCAGTCAAGGAGAGGGGGAGCCACAAGCGAATAGTAAATCGGCCAATCGTTTAGACATAAACTCTGTCTCTGCAATGCTTCTGAAGGAGAGGTCCTAGGGTTCTACTCACGGCGGTGTGGGATTTTCGACACCAGCTACATAGATGGTAAAATTTAGCCGCTGACTGGAGGAGAATTCTAGCGGCCGGCTGTTCTGATGGGTAGGTTATCATGGTTTCTCCAATCAACACCAGGTGAATGCCGGAGCAGTACCCTACCAAACGGGCCACGGACCGCGTGCGATCTTTCCTTCCTCTTCCTTGTCCTATCCTATCCTCTTACACACACACACACACCAACATGCACTACACTACCACATATTCCGGGAGACCGGTCGGGAGCATAGAGCTTGTCCCAGCTGGAGCGGTGCCCCGCGGACGACCACCGTCACCTTCCGTGATAAAAACATGCACTACACTTATGGAACTAGTGTCTGTAGCAGTTTACGCTCTCGGTAACACGAAATATAAATCAATCAATAATTTAGCGACAAAGACAGCGCACGGCCTGTGACCCGTTGCTTAGGAACTGCTCCAGCATCCACCTGGATTTTGTCAGAGAACCTCGTAGATGAGGGCCCTCAGACCCATCTCTTCGGTCCGACTCGAACCTAGCACCTCCCGGTTCCGCTGTGCCATCGTAGCAACCGGCGCCTTCCTATCAGAGACGGCAATTGGCCACTGCGCGTTTGCAGTGTGAGGCGCGGCGGCGTCATTCGGTGGACACAAAAGGCGCGATCGCGTCAGGGAAACCGTGCACGGCGTCCCTCCACACATCAGGAAAAGCGCAGAGAAAGTTACTCCACATTCGGAGGATTTCCAAGGAAAGCGACCAGCGCCCACGCAACCGAACGCGTCGCCCTGGCTTTGACACGCTTTAGGCCCCCACGGCTCTCTTGGCCACTCGCCCCGAAACGGGCTCTCGGATTCACGAAACTATTTGTGGCATCTAAGCGCCAGTTGCTTTGTAATTCCGTTGCTAAATCTATTGGCGACTTGCACCGAAACTTGCTCTCGGATTCACGAAACTATTTGTAGAACCTAAGCGCCAGTTGGTCGTGTTTTGTTGCTTTGAGATTCCGTTGCTAAATCTATTGGCGACTTGCACCGAAACTTACTCTCGGATTCACGAAACTATTTGTAGAATCTAAGTGCCAGTTGGTCGTGTTTTGTTGCTTTGAAATTCCGTTGCTAAATCTATTGGCGACTTGCACCGAAACTTGCTCTCGGATTCACGAAACTATTTGTAGAATCTAAGCGCCAGTTGGTCGTGTTTTGATGCTTTGTAATTCCGTTGCTAAATCTATTGGCGACTTGCACCGAAACTTGCTCTCGGATTCACGAAACTATTTGAAGAATCGAAGCGCCGGTTGCTCGTGTTTTGTTGCTTTGAAATTCCGTTGCTAAATCTATTGGCGACTTGCACCGAAACTTGCTCTCGGATTCACGAAACTATTTGAAGAATCGAAGCGCCGGTTGCTCGTGTTTTGTTGCTTTGAAATTCCGTTGCTAAATCTATTGGCGACTTGCACCGAAACTTGCTCTCGGATTCACGAAACTATTTGAAGAATCGAAGCGCCGGTTGCTCGTGTTTTGTTGCTTTGAAATTCCGTTGCTAAATCTATTGGCGACTTGCACCGAAACTTGCTCTCGGATTCACGAAACTATTTGTAGAATCTAAGCGCCAGTTGGTCGTGTTTTGTTGCTTTGTAATTCCGTTGCTAAATCTATTGGCAACTTGCACCGAAACTTGCTCTCGGATTCACGAAACTATTTGAAGAATCGAAGCGCCGGTTGCTCGTGTTTTGTTGCTTTGAAATTCCGTTGCTAAATCTATTGGCGACTTGCCCCAAGCATGCTCGAGAGTTCACGAAACTATTAGTAATGTATGAGTTGCTCGTGTTTTGTTTCTTTGTAATTGCGTTGCTAAATCTATAGGCGGCTCTTCTCAAAACTTGTTCTCAAATTCACGAAACTATTTGCAGAATATGAGCGCCAGTTGCGCGTGTTCTGTTTCTATGTAATTTCGTTGCTAAATCTCTGGTGGCTCGCCCCACAACTTGCTTCCAAATTCACGGAACTATTTGTAATGTATGAGTTGCTCGTGTTTTGTTTCTTTGTAATTCCGTTGTTAAATCTATTGGCGACTTCCACCGAAACTCGCTCTCTAATTCACAAAACTATTTGTGTAATATGAGCGTCAGTTGCTCATGTTTTGTTTCTTTGTGATTCCGTTCCTAAATCTATTAGCGATTTGTTCGAAAACTTGCTCTCTAATTCACGCAAATATTTGTAGAATATGAACGCCAATTGCTCGTGTTTTGTTCTTTATAATCCATTGCTACATCTATTGGCGACTTGCTTCAAAACTTGGTTTCGAATTCACAAAACTATTTGTACAATCTCAGTGCCAGTTGCTCGTGTTTTGTTTCTTTGTAATTCCGTTGCTAGATTGCATTGTTATTTGTTTCGGAATAAATATGCTTGTCTGAGTTTCACAGTTAAAAGATCCAACTACGAAAACACTCAAATGCAGTACATTTTGGCGCGGTCATCGTAAGATCATGTCTGAAACGCAATCTGCTGAGACAAAATCGTCCAAATTAGAAATATTACACTTTGCTGGCATTGCAGGGAATGTGGGTCTGTTCGACCCTGCTGTCTGGTGACATTCTATATACGAGAAACAATTTTAAACAACTTTCAAATTATCAATCAAATTCCTGAAGAACGACATCAGAGTGTATTTATTACTATTATTGGCGACGCACTGTTCCAATTATTAACCTTTCTGCAAGCATTTGTGATGAGATCCCATCACGAAGATATTAGATGAGATATTTCAGGCGTTGCCTACACACGTCCAACCTTCTACACTTGAAGTCTACGCCTCCTATACAAAAACTCTACAGTCCAGTCGACGTATACGAGTGCCATTTGCACGTGTTTTGTTTCTTGGTGTTTTCAAACTTCTTCTATGTTTTGAAAATTAAAAAAATAATATAACTCTCTAAAATATAGGGATTTATAGACATTAAAATTAATTTTAATAGACAGGTGTAATAGAAAATATTAATTAGAATTACTCTGAAGGAACGTCATTAATTGTTTGAAAACTGTACACATTTTGTTTGCAGTAATACTTTTGGAAAATGCAATGATATAATAAGTATCACACAATTTATGAAGGCAGAAATAACATTTCACCTTGTGTAATTCGGTGTGTAAGTAGATCAAGATGCCATAAAATTAATTATTGTCAGGAATTTGCTTTCGTGGTCTCTAGGAAGAGTGATGTCTTTATTTCTTCCCTTTGGTTATGAGTGTTGATTATACTGGTTGTTTATAAAGGCATACTATTTTTATATTTGGTTTAACTTCAAACGTCATCATCAAAAACTGCAGTAATTAATATCCAGAGGAGATTGTAGGACGTGTGTTGATATGTTTATAATTTTGAGTTTGATGGAAAATTAATACAAATCAAGAAATTTTTCAATAAAAATTATTTTCAATATGCCCTTTAAAAGGACTTTTTGGACAGGAAATACAATTTGTATGACCGTACGTGTGTGTGTGTGTGTGTGTGTGTGTGTGTGTGTGTGTGTTATGCATGTCAATTTGGAATGGCAACATAGGGAAAGTGAGTATGCAAATTCTAGAATGCATGAGCATTATTTTAAGTGAGTGGCCGCGTAATTAAGAAGTCATTAGACATTCTACCAGAATGCATGCAAACATCCGCTTAGTGCATATTTGCATGTTTTCCCATACTGCAGAGATGTCGTCCTGCAAGTTAGGCCTTCACAATGACGATCTCTTGATAAGTCATACAATATTAAATTTGCTTGAGGTGACTGGCCGACAACAGAACACTTCTCAACACGAACTTAAAATGCAACGCGGATGTAAATAGAATAAAAATTTCCTTCCAAAAATCTAAAAGATCCATGAAAACGGTTCATTTTAAGTTGAAATATTAGAGAACTCAATATTAAAAGTTAATCGAAAAATTGTTTAACAGAAACTTCAATAACTCAAAATATTTGAAAATGTGTGTCTCGATTGGTCCAAATATTGCATAAGTCGTTTTTCAAGTGGAAAATCTTTTAACGCTTTGGGTTTTGAACGCGGATAATTCGAATTGTGAGTGGGTCGAACACAACTTAATCTCTTCAAATGAGAAATGGAAACAAAGATGAAAGTTCGTATTTAAAAAACATTAAGTGGATAGTTCAATGTCAAAATATGATTTATTTGAAGATATATTGAATATCAAGTAAAGCGCTGGATACAAGATACACGAAATAAATAAAAATGAATATTTTGTTAATTCACTAAAAGTAAACAAGTAGAATCAATATCCCAAAATGTTTCATTAAATAATGAACAGCTAGTGTTGTCGTCGAAGAAACTTGTATTTTTCGGAACAATGAGAATTTGTATAGGTGTGTTATTCGTATTTCCTAATTGGTTTAACGTGAGTTGCATGAAAATGCACAAAATACGGTATTTAAAGGAACGTTCCACTGCAAATTCTTTATTTTTGTTCAATAACTCTGTTTTAGCAATGAACTACAACAATGGACGTTTTGTTTAAATAGATTTTTTGTTATTTCGAACGTTATCCTGAGGTGTTATAGTTTAAAGGAGTTGACTAAACTACATAACTCGTATATCATTAAATCTAAATATTGGACAAGTAGAAACTTCGATTACGCAATTTATTGGATAAGGTAACGGTCGATAAGTTCAAAAATTCGATTCCCAGAAGTAATCTAGTGGAAATACCCTATACCTCCGCAACCGGAATGTGCGCTTATGGTTTGGTTGATTGCTTAGTGATTCCCAACGCATCAACTGCTAACAAGATTAGTTCCGCAAGTGTAGTACATGTTCTTATCGCCGGATACGGTGGTTATCATCGCCAGCTCGAGAGCGAGATCCGGCGCCGACGGCACTTGAGCTCGCGGGGTACACGGCACCCCACATCCGCGGAGCACCGCCGCAGCCGGGCCGAGCTCTCGACTCCCGACCGGCCTCCCACACGTGTAGTAGTGCAGTGCGTGTAAGTGTGTCTGTAAAGGGTGAGGGTAGGACAAGGAACAAGAAGGGAAGATGGCGTGCGCGGTCCGTGGCCCGTTTGGTAGGGTACTACACCGGCGTTCGCCTAATGTTGATCGGAGAAACCACGGAAAACTACCGATCAGTGCAGCCAGCCTCTAGAATTCTCCTCCAGACAGCGACTGAATTCGACCTAGCTGAAGAGTTAATATAGAAAATCCTGCCGCCGTGGGGAGTGGGAACCTAGGACCTCCCGATCAGAGGCGCAGCATGAGTTGATGCACTGAGCTACCGCTCCCGGTCCGGAATATGTGGTAGTGTAGTGCATGTTACTGTAAGTGTGTGTGTAAGTGGAGATGATAGGACAAGGAGAGAAACCACGGAAAACTACCGATCAGAGTAGCCGGCCGCTAGAATCCTCCTCCAGACAGCGGTTCAATTCAACCTAGCTATGTAGTTACTGCCTACATCGGGACTCAAACTCCCGGTCATAGGTATTGCTGTGGCATCAATTGATGTTCTGAGCCACTGAACGTGGATTACTCGCTCGGCTAAGGCAATGCTCGTTGGGTCGAGAGGTTCGTGTGCTCGTGTGGGGGCGGCGGGGGCGCGGCCGCTGCCGGAGAGCGAGTGGGCGCCGCGGGCCGCGGAGCCGGCTACTTTCTCGGCCGCCGGCCTGGAAGTGGGCCTTCGCCGCGGCCGCGCTTTCTCCGGCGACGACGACCGGCAGCGCCGCCGCGGCCGCACGACGCACTACTCGCTGCGCACGCACCACTGGACCAGACAACCTGCCACTCGACGGAAATCACTTGTAGACCATTTCGGCCAATCGGGAGATGTCAACGTGATGACGTTTTAGCTCTGATTGGATGACACATACGACTTGCTTCGGGTCGAATCTTCATCTAAAACCATCCTTAGCTGCCATATGCCAGTGGTTAAGTCGGAGGGAGAGGCCGTTGTAAAGCAAACAATGGTTTGTCCGCACCGGAGTTAATGGGACATATGTAGCGAAGATCTAACGGTTTTGCTTCTTCTTATAGAAAACAATGTTCATATAACCACCGTTTGCCGCTTTGGAGCTTTCTAGTGGAATAATTTAGCAACATAACAATTGATTAGCACTAAAAGTTGCAGATACGTGTTGCGAGAGGGCTCCGACAACGTGCGTGCACGACCGCGACGACAATGTGCGAGCGCTATGCGCAGGAAATTAATCTGACAAGTTAATGGGTTCATCAGATATGGGCTCGTCCGTAAATGACGTAATTCTAAAGAGGGGGTGAGGGGGTTTGATACAGCGTTACGCTGCGTTACGTGCGAGTACGGGGTTTTAGTGTTACGTTACGCTGATATTGTTTTGGTTTGCTTTCTTAAACAATTGCTGAAATAATTATTTCTATTTGGTATTCTACTGAAAACATTGTATTCAAAATAAAATTAAAAATATTAAAAAAATTAATATTTAAATAAATGTTGACAATAATTGAAAATATTTTTTCGTCAATGGTACATAGATTGAATATTAGATTACAAAGCATTTTTGGAAACTGATCTGTACTATTTGCTACAATCCGATTGACGCTATACATTCTCGTCCATGTATCCTCCACAACTCCATGTGCACTTGGCAATAATTTCTGGCCTGTGCTGCCTTCCTTCACGTGAAAATTGTCCTCCAATGTTAATATCAGGTGCAGTCAGCGACGCCAATTAATTCTTGACTTTCGTTATCATTAATTTTAATACATAACAGAGTAAAATTATTACAAATGTTTTCTTCTCTCATATAATCATATTATTTTTAATTATTGTAAATGGGGATTCGCAAGCGTTATGGATTTATTTAGGGTGTTCAAGGGCGTTACAGGAGCATTACAGGGGTAGAGGGGGTCCCCAAACACTTCCAAATTTGCGTTACGTAATTTATGGGCGGCCCCTCACTTCTAACTTATTTTTATTTCAAGAATTTTATTTCAAGCATATGCTCGCCGATGTCGCGTCAGACCATCTTTACTTCATCTCCAAATGGTTTTACAGCCGCTCTGTTTATTAAAGCTTGATATGGAAACGTGTCATCTTCCATACGTTACGCTTTAATTCAGTTCATTATCTTCTTTATTCATCTAGATGTTTTGTTTATGTTGATTAATCTTAGCAGTTTCAGATTTTCACAATTTATTGTACAGTACAGTAGAGCGACGGCCGGTTAATTATTAATTAATTGAAAATATATTGCCATTAATTTCTCGTGAGGTAACCCATGACACTCAATAAGTGAATATATGCAAATCGATTAGCTCGCCTCTCTCACTTGCCGCTAGGAATAGCTACATATATCACTAACCCTCCAGCTTTGGCTTCCAAACTAAGATTGTGGGTTCCTCTCCGGGGTACGGTAAGTAGGTTTTTTCTTGGAACTGCAATGTCCAAGGCAAAGTTGTGTAAGAATGTAACGAATTGAGTAACATAATTCAATTCATCATTAACATTTTTTTGAAAGAAACAACTGATATTGTCGAGCGGTTGTAGACATCTTGCTAGGCATGTGATCATTCAAGGGGATGAAGTGTGGAATGATGTGTAATTACACATCCTTTGGCGGAGTGACATTCTCAGCGTTTTACTGCATTAAATCTCGATATCTCAGGGAAAATCTGGAATACATATGGTAATACCACGCTCAGTTATTGGTCATTTAACTCACAAATATTTCCATTCTTAAAGGAGACAAAAACTGCTATATAGAAACATTTATGGTTATTGACTACTGTGATAAAGGAAATAGTGCTAGTTGCAAGGGTTAAACAATTTAAATATATTCATTTAATACGTGTTAGGTAACGAGAAATTAATGGCAACCTACTTTCAATTAATTATTTAATTTACTTGGCATCGCACTTATTGTACCTTATTACAAATTGTGGAAATCTGAACAACTAAGAAAAATGAACTTAAAGGAACGAATAGATGAATTAAGAAGAAAATGAATTTAGTATGTGAAACGAGTGGATGATATTCCCTGGTAAATACACGTAAATAATATACGAGATTCTCTTGTAAAGCCTTATAATACAGAAAGATTGGATTATAATTCGAAAGTTCAAAAAAAAAAAAGATGGTTTGACCGCCCTCAGTCAGGGAAATGGCGTAACCTTTTAAGAAACAGTAAGATGGTAATCATCTTATTAACAAATGTTGGCAAGATATTTTAATAATATCTTAGCATTCTTATTTAATGTCAAAGCTTTCTCAGCAAATAACCATAATGGCCACCTCGTCCAATCGAACTTTCGCAACGAAAACATTGAATTAATAAATGGAAACAAGTATTTTATTATTAGTATTGTTACTATTATAATTGATATTACTATTATTATTATTATTATTATTATTAAGTATTGTAAGATCAATGACCAACTTGATCAGAGTTTTTTTGTCCAGTTTCCCTTTATCCTTTGAGCAAATGCTGAGATGGTCCCCCTTGTTTTGATTTCTGGACAGTAAATGTAACTTCACTCTGCCATATCTGACTCGTCATACACGATTGAAATTGTATTTGTGACTCAATAAATATTATTATTATTATTATTATTATTATTTATTATTATTATTATTATTATTATTATTATTATTATTATTATTATTATTATTATTATTATTATAAACTGAAAGCGAGTTGGTATTTGCGCGTATTACAGTGCAATGCATTGTATCTTACTCCATGAATTCTACATAATGATGAGGCTGGCGCAGACAATGACGAGTCATCACACGCGAGGATTGCGCAAGAACAGAGCAACCGCGAGTCCCGAGTTGCTGTTTCCTGGCCACTGTGCAGCGCTCATCTCGCCGTGCACTTTCTCAAACACATCGCACGTACCACCTGCCCCCCCCCTCGGCGCCTGACCTCCATCCCGCGCGCGACCCAAAACCTCCCCTTCCTCCCTCCCTCCCGTCCTTCCGCGCTTCACACCGGCTGAGGTGGTTCAGGGCATCCATTCCTCTGGCCGGGAGCGCCTACGGTTCCACTCGCGACCGCGGCAGGATATTCGACGCTAGCTCACCAGCTAGGTCGAGTTTAGACGCTGTCCGGAGGAGAATTCTAGCGGCGGGCTGCTCTGATCGGTAGTTTTCCGTGGTTTCTCCGATCAACACCAGGCGAATGCCAGAGCACTACCCTACCAAAACGGGCCACGGCCCGCGCGCGATCTGTCCTTCCTCTTGTTTGTCCTATCCTCTCCCCTTACACACACACTTACACTAACATGCACTACACTACCACATATGCCCGGAGACCGGTCGGGAGCGTAGAGCTTGTCCCGGCTGGGGCGGTGCCCCGCTGGTGGGAGAGTCCTGGTGAGGGGGAAACCCCACTAGCCGTCGGTAGGTCGGCGCCGGATCTCGCCATCCAGCGGGGAAGACCACCTCCCCCTTCCGTCATAAAACATGCAGTGCACTTAGCACTAACACACACGATTGACCTCAACAGCTGTCGCGTCCTTCGCTCTGCGCCTCAGAGGAGGCGCACCGCAACAAACCTCCTGGCGATTGCAGAGAGTGTCAAGCCAGGAAAAGAATTTTTACAGGTTCCAAACTGTTCAAACAAGGAAGAACGCATCGCATCGGTCGGCAACAGATTTTCTCCTCCCAAGCGCCAGCCTCCAGGTGCTAGGACACAGCGTGAAGCTCGAGGTAATAATAATAATAATAATAATAATAATAATAATAATAATAATAATAATAATAATAATAATAAGTAACACTCAGGAATAGTTCTCACTAGCGAGTTACAATTTCTGATATCATCACTCAAAATAATAATGTAATAATTCATAAAAATCAGATCGAGAAACAGATGAAAACATGTAGTATTTTACGTAGTTTACTTTCATCGCGATATTTACTACACTCGCAACAAACTGAATTTTAATCAAAAACTTTGCACGTGAATGATATTTCTGATAAGTGAAGTTTTAAGTGAGGAAGTATTCTAGCTAAATGAAGACATCGATTTCATTCGAAAAATCTCCAGTTGGTGGAATGGCAAAAATAATGAGTACAACAGATTCCTTACAAGTTGGCCAAAGTTCGTGAAATTAGTGCAAATTATTTCTAAATATTTTTCACCGATCTCGCCCTTAAATTCGGTTTAGCATTACGAGTGTCATAGAACGGGTCACAAGAGGGAATAATACTCTACAATACTTCTGAAACCGTGGAAGGCTACTCGAGGGCTACGCGGCAATTTTTAAAAAAGGGTTCTTGCTTGACCTATGGCCCACAGCAATTGCATACGGCTCATACTTTGATAATTCTATAATTATAATACGTTTGCTCCTCAAGTGGCTCATGGTCAGCGTGCACGCTTTCCGTGATACAATCTCGGGATCGATTCCCGGTCGGAGCTAAAAGAGAGCAGTAGCTTTCTAATGTAATCGTCTTAGTTGCTATAGCTGAGTGTCGAAAGGAAAGCTCAGGCAGGCCCAGAATACGGTAAAGGGAATGCGTCAAGCTCGCAACATGTCTCCTTCATCCCCAGGCGTTATCCCTACATACGGTTCACATGAAGAACGTTAACTCTCAAAGCACGCAGCAAGGTACTACAAAACATCTTTAACGTCGAGGGGCACGTGCAAGGAGCAATCGGACAATAGAGAAGAAACAAAAGAGGTCATCTTCGTCAACATATTAGTTTTATTAAGACTTAATAATCTTAATAAAACTAATATGATGACCTCTTTTGTTTCTTCTCATAAGAACGTCAACAACACCACATCGGAATTCTCACAATCGGACAATTGCCAGAATGTTCTACTTCCTCGTGGCTGTGCAACCCAATTGCGCTTGTACCTCACGTATAATCGAATACTGTGATCGCACGGATGACTGAACCCCTGATTTCATTACTGAAAACACTATTGCAGTAGAAAAGGAAGTTTTAAACCCATAAACTACCTGGAAAATTGTACATTTCATTTCTTATTTAGTAATTTCGATATATTTCGTCTGCTAAAACACTACGTGAACTACAGGTCATCTAAACCATGAATGAAAGAAAATGATGGCAGATTTCGACTATTTGTCCATTGCATAAGAGTGACATAAGAATTTTGACAAGTGGATTTGCTGTTTCATCCTTGTGAGATATGACACTTCTTTCTAGATTTCTAGCTAACGCTCCCGCAGAAAAGTTTAGGGCCCTTCACCCAAGGGTGATGTGATAGTAACAAACACGGGAACTTAGAATGTCGATTGCTATAAAGTGAAAAGACTATGTATATTGTTTTCAGTCTTTTTTGTTCAAGTACAAAAGTAACCTGTTTTGTTTACATTTAAAATATAAAAATAATATATGAGACGATTTTGAAAATTTAAATGCCGAAGAGTCATCAGCTTATACACCATGTCATGGATAAGTCCAATAATACAATATAGTGAACAAATGTTAGGTTTCTATTACATTTTACGTGAATATCATAGATATAATATTTACTTACAACTACTCATACTAAATACATAAATATCATAGTTATTTATGATACGAGTGACAAAAGTGACATTTTATTTGTGAGTAGGAAATGTTGGGCCACGACGTGAAAGGCCGAGTAACTCAATTTTACGAGCAAAATAAAATCACTTTTACGACGTGTGCCATTCACTATTTTTAGACAGCCTTGCTGACTTTCATTTTATTTTAATTCAAGTATATAATTAATTGATGATGCATTAATATCAGTAGTAGTTGATGCGGTCACACGAAAGTATTTTGTTGTTTTCACTGCATTTACAGATTTATCTGAACACTTTAGCATCGTCTCACATTTGACACTAGTACCGAAAAAGCACAATATGCTTGCCTTGGAAGAACCGTTTTTAGTAGTGGCTATCTAAAATATCTATTTACGTCTATTTCATTAATGTAGTCAAGGTTTATAATACTATATCCCAGCCTATTTGATATGTTTCTGGTGTATTCAGAGCTAAAGTTTCTGACCATACCGCAGTTACAAATGTCTGCGTGAAATATCAAGCAATTAATAAGTTTTTTTTCACGATTTTTCACACAGATGTCAAATACCCGTGACGTCACAAAAAAGATGTTTTCAAAAATTAACTTTGATTCTCTTATAAATATACAATGATGTTATACGAAAAAAGTCTGCTTGCAACTCGTTTCTAATGTTGCATTATTGAACTTCTTATCGTCACTCGTTTTCAAAACATATACGAGTACTCATGCAATAAAGCGTAACATTATAAAATACTTGCGTAATATATTATTTAAAAATATTTCTCCGCGTCTTTGATATTTTTCTGGTTGAATGCATTCAGCACTCAACTTTTCTGACTGCTGTTCGAAGTATAGACGTCAACCAGCAAGTTTATGTGAGTAGAACCGAGAGCAAAATAAAATCACTTTTCCCACGTGTGTCGAACACTATTTCTGAGTCTTACTGACTTTCCTTTAATTTTAACTCAAGTATATAACTTAATTACACCTTAAGGTCAACAGGAGCTGTTGCAGACAGACGAGAGTATTTTGTTCCCTTTGCTACTTTCACAGATTTATGTGAACTATTAGGTATCGTCTATTTTTTAACACCAGTGCTAAAAATTGAAATTTTAGTACGTTGTGTTAGCCTTAAAAACGCTTTACTAGTAACTGTCTAAAACAGATTTGTTTTCTTTATTGCAGTTTCAGAATCATCTGAACACTTGACCTTTTAGCACTAGTACTAAAAATTGAACTTGTAGCAGGCTGAGCTTGTTCTGAAAGTAACCGCTTTTACAAGAGGGAGTCTAAAACATCTATTTACGTCTATTTCATTCACCCTTTCACACCTGATTTTTTTGTGTTCGTTGGAAATTTTTTTCCTTGAAACAATAATTTGCTAAAGAGGATTTCTACGAATTTTTATTGAGGTTCACAACAATGAATCTATATCTTGGCAAGAAACGATAAAAGCAAGACAATTAATGGCGAACCATTGTGATGCAATAAAGTGTCAGAAAGAAGCAGTTAAAAGGTGTGGGTGTGTGTGTGGTGTGCCGAGAGGCAAATGCTCACCGCAGGTTCTGCACCTTGAGCGCGTGCTGCGTGGCGGCGGGGCCGTGCGGGTGCGCGGGCGGGGGCAGGGGCGGGGGCAGGGCGGAGCTGCCCGGCCGCCGCGCCCGCCGCCGCCGCCGCCGCCAGGGCGCCCACCAGCGCCGCCGCGCCTCCTCGCCCTCCGCCCGCGCGGTGGCGCCGTCGCCCGGCTCCCGCTCCCGCTCCCGCTCCCGCGCCCGCCCGCGCCACCACGGGCCCTTGGCCGCCCGGGGCGGGCAGCGCTCCAGCAGCGCGTCCCAGTCCGAGTAGCTCATCGCCCCGGGCGGCGGCGCGGGCGCGGGCGCGGGCGCGGGCTGCACTAGGGCGTCCGCCCACGCCGGGCCCGCGCTCAGCCCCTCCCACTCGCGGAAGTACGGCGCCGGCCCGCCGCCCCCGCCCTCGTCCTCCTCCTCCTCCTCGTCGTCGTCGTCGTCCTCCCCGTGCAGCGCCGTCCACTGCTGCTCCACCACGCGCAGCATCTCCTCCGTCTCGCTGTCGGGCGCGCCACGCCCCCTCGGCGCCGGGAAGCGCACGGCGGACGCGCGCCGCCCCGCACACGCCCAGCGCGCGCGCCCCTCGTCCGACGCGCCCAGCTGCTCCGCCTCGAGGCAGGCGTCCCGCAGGGGCCCCGCGCACGCCCAGCGCGCGCTCACATCGTCGCTGGCCGGCGAGGCGCGCTGGGACTCGGCGGGCCCCGCCCCCTCGACCCTGCACTCCCACCGCGCGGACACCTCGTCCCGCAGGGGCCCCGAGCACTCCCACCGCGCGCTCACCTCGTCCGCCTCGCGCCCCGCCCCGTTCAGGCGCACCACGGTGACGGCGGGCGCGCGCGCGCGGGCGGGGGACGGGGTGCGCACGCGCACGCACGTGGCGCCGCCGGTGTTGACGGGCACGATGGTGCGGCCGAGGTCGGGCTGCGAGGCGGAGGCGGCGCGCGCGCCGTCCGAGTCGGAGGCGGAGGCGGAGTTGGCGTGCAGGCGGTCGGTGGTGCGCCAGCGGCGCAGGTGCAGGCCGACGGCGGCGGCGGCGGCGGCGGCGGGGGGCGGCGCGCGCACGCGCGGGGGGCGGGGCCGGCGCGGGGACGCCTTCGCCACGATCTCCACCCCGCCCGCGCGCTGACGCACGATGGTGGAGTACACGGGTTCGTCCTCGCTGCTGGACGCGGCGTCAGCCGGGCGCGTGTGCTGGCCGCGCCCGCTCGCGCGCGCGCGCCGCAGCTGCTCCAGCAGGTGGTCCTGCGACGTGCGCACGCGGGGCGGCGGCGGCTCGTGCGTGTCGGCGCGCGTCACCACGCGCCGCGCCTCGTACGCGCCTTCTCCGGCCGCGGCCTCGCGCTCGACTCCCGCGGCGTACACGGCGGCGTAGGGCGAGCGCCCCGCGGGGGCGGGGCTGGCCTTGGGCGGCGGGGGCGGGCGCATCTCCGGCGGTGAGGCGCTGCTTCCGCTGGCGGACGCTCCACCGCGCACGGCGGACGCCGGCTCTTCCTGCGCGGAGGGCGATCTGCGCGCGTGGACCGCCGCATTTGCCTCGTGGAGCGCGGTGCGGGGTGGTTTGGTGTCCAGCGCTGAATGCGATGTGCTTGCGTCGTTGAGCGCTGAGTTTGATGTTTCGTTGCTGAGTTGGAGCGCTGAGGCTGATGTTTTGGAGAGGGGATTCGCTGATGGCGGCGTGTTTGCGTCGTCGAGCGCTGGGCAGGAGGCCGTGAGGTCGAGTGGTGAGCGCGGGCAGGAGGCGCGGGGGGCGCTGGCGGAGAGGCCGCACGCCTCGTCGGCGCACGCGGAGGCGTCGCGCGCGCAGCTGCAGGCGACGCAGCGGCAGCTGCAGGGTCGCTCGGGGGGCGGGCGCGGGGCCAGGTAATCCTCCGACGAGGAGCCAGAGTTCTCTCGCGGGGCGTCGCCCGCCCGCCCTTCTGCTGCGGCTGCGGGCGGCAGCGCCCACGCGCCCCGCCACACGCGCCCGTCGCCCGCCGGCGCCGCCCCCGCAGCCCCCGCTGCCCCGCCCCCGCGCCGCCGCGCGCACGCCCCGGGCGGCGGGGGCGGGAGGGTGCGCGGGCGGTACGCCCCGCTGCTCCCCGCGCCCAGCCCCCGCTTCAGGCGCCGCAGCGCCGCGCGGAGCGCCCCGCCCCATCGCCCGCGCCCCGCCCCGCCCCCCGCCCCGCCCCCCGCCCCGGCCCCCGCCCCGCCCCCGGGCCCGCCCCCGCCGGCCGTCGCGCGGGCGAGCTACGCCTGCACTCGGACGCCCTCGCACCACCAGAGCGCTCCTCTATTACCCTATTAATAGCGCAAGTATTTGAAAATTGCCTTCAAAATTACGTCGGAAAATATACTCTTTTGGCAAGCTTCAAACAACGTGATTAAATTGACTCACAACTGAAACACTATACTCTTCTTACTTTTTATGCGTTTTGTTTTGTTTAAAAAACACTTCTTACATTCGTCACATTAATTATTATTGTTATTTCTGTATGATTTCGTTGTTTACTCATGAACTTGTATTTCCACTTCGCATTCCTTATCTCTCTCAGAGAGAAGAAAATCACTTAAGGACGCAAACACGTGGTCTGGAGATGACAGAAAAAAATGAATAACCACCTCTCCAAGAAAGATAGTCATAAAAATCTCACTAAACAAATCGCAATGATAGTCGTCACATGATTTCAATAGAACATACCGCACTTCACACAACCCAATCCCAAGCACATTCAATTATTTCCGACGTACGCAAACGTAGAAGTAACAAAAAGAAATACGGCACAGCTAAAACAAATTAGATGCGTGTAACCGCTTCGCACACAGAGCACTTGGAGGCATTCACGCGCAACATAACTTTCCCCTCGTCCACATCACATGCGGCAACATGACCGGAACAAATGCGCCCCGCGGCAGCTCCCAGAAGTCCACACGGGAAACACTCATTCGACTCGCGACAGATCACCGCTGACTGCACATGACCGCATAAAAAAGAAAAAAAAACACGATTCGATCAGCGACAGATCAGTGCCACACATGACCGCTCGCGAAAAAAATAAAAAAATAAAATTAAAAAAAAAGCAACGCGCACCGGAGATACCGCAAGTGACCGGGCGCCCATACAACGCGCGATTCGCGATTCGCCACCGAAGAGAGCGCGGCGAACGGCAGCGAATCGAGGGCGGCGGCGGCGGCTGCGTAAATTCGCTGCGCCGATGGCGACAGCCCGGGCGCCACTGCCCTCGGGGGCGGCGGAGGCGGCGGCGACCGGAAGTCACTTCCCGCCGCGTTTCCGCGCCCACCTGCCCGCTCTCCCACGCGCCACCCCACAAGCCTCAAGCAGGCAATTCAATTACAATACGGAAACAAACACGACGAGGTGGGGGAAATGACTGAGAATGCTCCTCGGCACTTCAGGATCAACTACTCATATGGAGGGAAATGTTGATGAAGCAACTCGGGTACGTAACTTAATAAAAATGTCCTAATAAATTTACAACCTAATACACAAACAGAAAGTTAAGGAAATGTGGGGAAGTTATTGGGAATGTTTACCGGTCTTTGTGTTTGAATGCAATACGAACTAATGATGAGCGTGAAAGAGAAGCTGCTGACTGAAATACCAATGCTAGTTCTTAAAAACGTTCTAACATTGTTAGATGTAATACATAAACAAAGAGTTGAGGAAATGGGGGAAGTTATTGAGCATGATCGCTTTTCCACGAGTCCAATATGAACTACTGATGTATGCGGAAATGTTGCTGCTCACGTGACTGAAGTACGTAGTTAATCAAAATGCTCTAAAAACTGTTAGAAGGAAACGAAAAAAGTTTAGGAGTGCGGGAAAGCTCAGAATCGTTAAAAAAGTTTGTAAGAACAATAAGAGATTCCGATGAACACAGAAATGTTTTTACTGCGTACGTTGCTGTTAGGCAAGTGCACGTTTCAGTCATTTAAGATGTCACTCACACAAATATAGCTTTAAGTTTTGTATGCAACCTATTTCAGTGAAAGGGAGGCAAGGGACTTAATATGAAAAGCGAAATATAAGGCGTAAACCAAAACCTGACGGAATGGGGTAAATGGATGCTTCGAAATCGGACGAATAGGCTCTCATGAAGAGCGTGAAAACTTTGTTTCTGAGTACGAATCTAAAGTTAATTATTTATTTAGAATTTCCTCAAAAACGTTTAAATACCATACATAAACAAGAAGTGGAGAACGGAAAGCTTAGCAGTGACTAGTGATATGAATAAATAGTTGCTGAACACTTTACTGAAGTAAATGACTTATTCAAAATTGTTGGGAATAACTTGTTAGAGAGTAGAAAAAGGGCTGGAGATGGCAAGTGAAACACAAAACTTGAACAAAGGCGGAGGAAAAGGGAGGAATATCTTACTTACTCTCCAAATCAAATCCCTCACGTTCTACAGCCGACAGTAAATGAGATAGAAATCGATTTCTTTATTTTTTCGTTATTTTTGAAAGACGAGAGCGCAACGTTTACATAAACACTTTGGAAGTGCAAGGGAGAGCTGGGCAAAACGCACAGAAGAGCAGGGAGGTAATCTGAAGCAATCAATCTGTGAAGTGAACGGCCGACCGTCAATTGAGGTGCCAGGCAGCTGTTCGCGC
This sequence comes from Teleogryllus occipitalis, assembly GCA_011170035.1. Classification (NCBI taxonomy): domain Eukaryota; kingdom Metazoa; phylum Arthropoda; class Insecta; order Orthoptera; family Gryllidae; genus Teleogryllus; species Teleogryllus occipitalis. Next base: position 29,228 of record BLKR01009848.1, on the reverse strand, counting down.
TTTCTCACGCAATCAGGCGCGGGGGGGGGGGGATCAGAAGCACAAAGCCTTTGGAGATGGCCGCCGAAGATGACCCTCTGAGGAGATGGGGTGCTCGTCAAGGAGAGTAGCCCGGAAGTAATAGCCCGCTCATTACGATCGATCTGTGCTTCGTCGATGTTTTTACTTCGGTTTCAGCAATGGATTATTACAAGTCGTTTTACCATTTATTAGAAATAACAGTTGCCTACACTTTATAATATGATGTTTTTGTTTAATGAGAAGTAATAATGACGTAAGTCTTCTTTTGTCATTAGATTTTATTACATTGTCGTAGTTATTGTTACCATTGTGATTGTTACTATTATGATTATTATTACTATTATTGCGTTGCAATTTTTAATTGTTGCACTTAAATATCTTCAGTTGTCTCCGATTGCGGGGCGAATAGACTTGTCTGCTGTAAGAAGCGAAGTAATCTGAGCCACGGCGAGCGTTAGTGAAAGGAGCGTAGCAGGGGGGGGGAGGACAAAGCGACTGGCGATGACGAACGAGAGTTGCGCAAAACGCGCGCCACACTGACAAACCGGAAGTGGACCGGATGCGGCGGAGGCTGCGTGCGCGCTGGCTTCCGGCGGCGCCCTGATGGACCCTGTCGACTCCGATGTCCGACCCTACTCGCCCTACGCCCCGACTCTCCGTCCAGTGCGCTCTGCCTCTCGCTCTGTTGGCTATTAAATACTTGCTTTCCTATTCGCGTGATTCTCCCACAACGATACAATGAGTCTTCGCAAAACGCTCTCCGTATTTGAGATTTTCCGACTGAGATATTTTTGTACTCTCTTTATTTGTGGAAAATTCGTTTATAATACACTGCTTTTCCTACTTTGGTAATTCCAGAAATCCTATCAAGTCTTGAAAAATGGATTCTCGATTTTCCGCCAAATTTAGCATTCACTTTATTTGCTGATGAACAGTTTATTAAAAACTACTTCCCTATTTGCCTAATTTTTAGTACGTAGAGCCTTGGTATGCAATGACCAATGATTATTCTGAATATTTTGTCTTTGTTCTCGAATTTCTTATGTATTATATATTTTCCCTCCCACTTTATGCCTTGTCTAGTTCCCTGTTAAAAGCAACTTTCCAAATTCTTCGCAAAATATCACTTTATTCCAGATTTTCGCATATTTTTCATTCCCTTCGTATGCTGGCCAGTTCCCATCTACACTACTTTCATATTTCCGACATTCTTAAGAAAACGTTACTAATCACTCTTCAGAAACGGTCACTTTTTTTTCTATTTTGCTCCAAACTAGAAATGGCAAAGAAATTTCAGTCTTCAAATCAACAATTTTACTTCAATATATTTCAGCGAATTCGATTCGGAAATTATTCGAATATATGTGAAAATAACAAAACAAAGTCAAGAAGAATTCAATTCCAATTATATTTAAATCGTAAGCAGTCATTAAATTCGTTCCACAGTCACACAGTTTATCAGGAGATTTCGGCCCAAGGTTTGTGCCTGACTGTATGGTATTGTTCCGGAGTCCTAGATGTTAATCGTTGCTGTTCACTATTTGCGCGCGCACTATGAACATGGCTAACGCCAGCGCCACCGAATGTTCGCTTGCGCCACCCGCTATTGTCCGCGCCGTCACAGGCACTGCCTCGCGAGGCACGAGGCCGTGGCCAATGGAAACGCAGACAATTCGGAGACGGAGCGCTCGCTGTGACTGCTTTCCTCTCTCTTCTCCCGCAAGAATTGCCCTTCCGAGCGCCTGATATGCTAAGCCCTCTTCAGTTGCTCATACTGCCCCATTCGAGCGTACAACCGACAACTTTATTTAGTTGTAGGAAAACACCGCACGGATGTGTATTGTTATTCGAGAGTTGCCGTAAACAATGATCCCTGTACTTTGATCCGGTTTCGCGACGTCACAAGGTGCCGAACCAACGCACAGCCCATGTGACCTTCGTGGGTTCAACGCGTCGCGTGCAGTGACACACTGGCACATGCCCCGCTGGCGACGAGCAACATGGCAGCACGAGCGCGCGGTCAAAATGACTCCCACCGCCGCATTGCGTTGTCAACGGACGCTACCCTCAATTACTCAACTTCCCTCAACGCACTCTCCGCGTTATTAATTTACACCGCGTCTGCGGCAATTCGGAACGAATTTATCATTAAAATGACTACGCCACAAGTCTGTCCTATTTCCTCACGTTTCTCTAATCATTACTGACGACTGTTTGTGGCTAAATCGCCTGAACATTCTGGACCACCAACGAATGATTCGTTACATGCCAGCAACGAGTGACACAGGAGAAATCAATTAATACGTTACAAACCTAACTGTAATATATTACTGGGCCCCCTTGCTGCCTTGTTCTAACGGACAGCGGTCTCTTTGTCTGTAGTTCTCACACCGCCCTATCCAGCGGCGTGTATGTGCGCCAATGAATATTCCATTCACCCAGGCGAGGCCGGCGCCTGGCTCTCAGAGAAGTCGCCCTGCTCTTCCCACATGAACCGTTCGCGCCCGCAGAGTCGCGTCGCGTTGTTGCCAGGCGAATGCCGCTCGCCTCAGCCTCGCGGCGTCGGAGGCGGCCGGAAACGAGCGATTGCCGCCGCCGGAAGTGGGGTAATGAGTGCGCAGGTGTCGCCTGGAGGCCCCAGCCCCGCCGGCCAAGGCGTGCGGGATCGATAGGTCGAACGCCGCGCAACCGCTGAGGAATTCCCGCGAAATATGGACTGCGTCGTAAAAGTGGGGCTTTTGTCGCAGCAATCGTAACGACTGTCCTTCTGGGAAAGCAATGTGTGTTTGGCAGCGCGTGGCCTGTAAGTTATTGGACGATGCGGCTGGCACGCGAATAGGTTTTTCTAAAATTTTAATCATGAAATGGCACTAAAGGACACTAAAATAATAGTTTACGGTGTTTTTCGACCACCAATCGTTGCTTGCTTTAAACATTAACTTATGTCGGAGTTTATAAAAATTATGGCAAAGTAGCTGTATTGAAATGTGCAAGGGTTATGGGCTGTGCCGCAAAGAAAATGTATAAATCCGGTGAATGCACCGATATTTCTTTCCGAAATGAGCTAAAAGAACGACTGCATATAATGACTAGCCATCGCATAGATATGTTTAAATTTTAACATGTACCAGTAACTGTCTTGGAGAGATAGTTATTGGCAACCAGTGTGCCCTCTTCTGACTGACAAACTACACGTTCGCTTTCGTAAACTCGTTCAATTTCAGATACACCTTCGGTAAGCAATCGTTATTGCATGAATCTAAAAGTAAAAGTCACGTGTATAGAACATAGAAATAAGACATCCATTCACAGAATCGTTAACGAGACGTTTTGTAGTTCACTTTCACTATTCAAAAAACTCATCACAAACCGACATCTTACGTCCCCAGTCACGGGGACAACACCACTTCACATTCTTCGTCGAACACGCACTCTTGTGTTTCGTTCAGATACTTGGCACTTGGCTAACTTGTCGACGCAAGCGGTCACTGAGAGCAACACTGGACTGCCCGGCACAACGCTCGCGGGAGCGTAGGGCGGCAACGTCCGAACGAGGAAAGCCCGGCGTGCACTGCGCGTTCGGCGGGCACGCACGGCGCACGCACGCTCACGCGCCGCCGCACTCGGGGCCCGCGCACGCCCCCCCTCCACGCCCCCACCGACTCGGCGAATCGCCGGCCGGCTCCCGGGCAGAACGGGTCCCGCCCGCCACGTGCTCGCACGCGCACGTGCACGGCTCTGCCCTTCGCCAGGCGGCCCTCCGATCCGATCACCGGTCACAATCACGACACACAGACGCTGCTTCTGAGATATTGTTTATTAAGAAGAGTTTCGATCATAACATGTGCTCATTCGATCACTGCACGGTCCGATACGCGGTGTCCAGGATGACTGATCACTGCACAAACCAATACGTGATTCCGGAATGCGTGATCCGATCACTTCACGATCCGATATGCAGTCCTCGCGATCACTGCACGCCCCGAAACCTACGCGCTGTTTCTATGATTTGTTTATTGAGAAGAGTTGTGATCACTTCATAACATTTGATTCAAGATGCTTGATTCGATCACCGCACGATCCGATGCGCTGTTCCAGGGATGTGTGACCTGATCACTGTACGTTGCGACATGAGGTTCCCGGACTGCGTGATCCGATCGCTTCGCGATCCAAGATGCGATTTAAGGTATGCGTGGTCACTATCCTATGTGGCCCTCAGAATGCGTCATCACTGCACCACCCGAATTTGAGGCACTGTTTATGAGATACTATTTGTTAAGAAAAGTTTGCGAATACTTCGTGACATTTGGTTCGGGATGTTTGATTCAATCACTGCGCGACCCGATACGTGGTTCCTGGGATGTGTGATCCGATCACTGCACGATCTGAAACTGTTTCTAAGACGATTTTCGAAACGATTTGTGAATACTTCAAAAATCCAAAAGTACTCTCCAAGTCTTCGTTTTCGATTTTCATCACTACGTCCTCACTATCATCCTAAAAAAATGACTCGCGTGCGATTGTTTTTATTTTTTCGTTTTTCGAGATGTATATATGCCGAACATTTAGCAGAACCCTTCCAAACGTAGACGCACCTGTTGGTTTTCCTTTCACTTTTCTTGGTGTCAGCCCGTAGTTACTATACAATCGCAATGAGCCCCACTTTACACCTCTGTTTGTAGCGTGTACCCACTACAAATTCACACGTGTTCGCGTCCTCTTCCGACTTCAACTGCTCACAGAAAGCGTGCAAGAATGCGTGAAATTTACACTCGCGTATTGATGCTTTTGTGTCCGCTTGAATCACAGATGGAGGACGTTCTGTAATTTGGATTTGTTACAGAGTCTTACGCCGTTAATACTGTCTACAGTGCACTTTATTCACGCTGTCCACATTATAACACGAACTAAGGATACACGGCCAATGCACGCATGTTGTTCTTCAAACTTTTCTACGCATACCCAGAGCAGCCTTGCAGAAAATGCTGCCTTGTTACTCGCCACATTACACACAAATGGCATGTTCAGTCCAGAAACGCTTTCCCGAACGTAAGGGAAAACTTTGGTGTTGACTGACAAGCACGGCACGCCATATCATATTCATGAGCGCAGGCGAATCCTGGAAGTCACTGATTTTGTGGATGAACTCTCTCGAACTACAGCAAATATTCCGCCGGGCATAGCAGTGGGTTAGGGGTTGGCACTTAAGGTCCACACGCCCAACTTGATGAAGGGCAGTAACTACTTGGCTGTCCGAGAAATGCCGCGTCCTAGGCACGGTTGCCAACGTTCCGGCTATCAAACTGCGACCTTCCTCAGGGCGAAATACTGCGACCTTCTGCAGGGCGACGGGCAGAGAAGGGCACTCAAGATCCACACACCGCCGGGAAACGGCGCGTCCTAGGCACATCCGCCAACGTTCCGGTCGTCACGCTCTGGCCTTCCTCAGGGCAAAATGCCGGGACCTTCGTCAGGGCGACGGGTCGAGGAGGCCGCTGGAAGAACAGCTTGCAGAGCGGCTGAGAGCACGTCGCGCGGGCGAGGCTGCTGCCCTGGGCGGAGGCGCGCGCACTGCTCCGGGGGCACACAATGGACGCGCGGGTCGCACGGCCCGAGCGCGCACGCGAGCGGGAACGAGTCTGGCGCGGACCCGTTCCTCTCGCGCTCGGCCGCCCCGCCGCACCGCACCGGAAGGGGCCGGCCGGACACGCCGGAAGCGGCGGGGGCCGGAACCCCTCCCCCTCCCCCTCGGCGTCGGTGCATGACGCCCCCGCCCCACCCCGCCCGCTCACACGCTCCAACCGCCAGCCGCATGTTCGCCCTGGCGTTTGAATTTCTTAACCGCCTTCTCCGGGCACACCCCTCGTGACATCTGACAGCGCTGCACGGGACAGCGCGCACGTCCACGATTGATTGATTTATTGATTGGGGATTCCGGGCGCGTCAACTGCTAAGGTCATTAGTCCCTGTTTTTCCTCTCAAGCGCCAGCGTCAACGATCGCTCCGCCTGGCATGACGTCCACTATCACCCGTATCTAGGAGAGTCCCGTAAGTGTAGTGCATGTTTTAATCGCGCTCCACCTCGCGTTTCAGTTTCTTAACCGCCACTCCCTGCCACGCATCCGCGCCATCATTAAACGTTGCGAGTCTGTTAATCGTTACACCATGATTCACCTCTCCAAATGAAGCACTCTCATCTTCAGGGCTAACCAAGTAAACCCTCAAAAGCGCTAAGTTCGAAACTATTGGAATGCCAAACAGCTTACTTCTGGAAGGAGGGAGGCGTTCTGAGGTTAACAATACGCCAGGTGAAGAAGAAGAAGAAGAAGAAGAAGAAGAAGAAGAAGAAGAAGAAGGAATGCCTCTGTCCACGAGTCGTGATGTATGGCATTTAAACCCTCGACGTAGATCCCATCATTGCCGTGTAATTTCGCAGCAGGTGCTAATGACTGCGAGTTTAAAGTGTTGTAGTTGAGAAGGATCTCGCCTGATGACCAGAGTCCTCGCTTTTAACAGGAAGTCACTAACGAATCTAGTGGCATCCATTAAAATTAAAAAGAAAGGCGTTATTCGCAGAACCCATTTATTTTATGCACGCAAACATTTAAAATTGAAATAATACATTCGTTATAATTCCAGAACACAATCACTTCTAATATTTTAATACAATCGAACAATTTCAGTCATTTCAATGAGCAAAATGTTAAAAACATTGTGATACGCTATCAATAAAATCCAGAAACATAATATCATTACGTAGTTCAGAGACGTAGTAGTACGTAGAATATAATTAACGTAGTCAAAATTGAAATAAGAATAAGTAATTGAAAATAAAATAAACTCGGTGGTTTCCGCAGAAATATTATATTACAATGAAATTAAAATATTTAAAAACAGTATTTTGAAAAAGTGTTCTTTCGAAACATTCCATTCACCACAAATATGAGCGGAACCGCCCTCATAGAGTATTAGTTCTTGATCTATTGAAAATAACTTTCAATAGAAATGGAAGAAACTGGATGAAACTTTCAATGGAATTTAAAGAAATAGCTCAGGCTTCAATTCTCAGACATCGACTTTCTTGTTTTAGTGCAATGCTATATTAGTACTTACTCTTTCCAATTAAAAGGATCACGAATTCACTCCCACACATACGTAACACTCTCACACATGTATACTCACATACACGTCACGTTCACCAATAACTTGTGATTCTCAGCTTACGTACCTGAAAAGAAAAAGAGACATTAGAAAAAAATGTTTTATACCTTCACAGTATCTACATCTAATACATATTTCAAGAAAATTGAAGTTGCTATCCTCTCTTGACTCTACGAAATATTTTACGGCAATGTAGGGGTGAATGAAATAAAACTTTTAATGGTTTCCTTAAAAACATATTTTTTTGAGGGGGACACCATAAGCGATACAAAATTCATTATGTATTGTGTGTGTGAAAATCTCCACCACCTGACTTCTGAGCACCAAAAATGTACAGAGGTGTTTCGATTTCTAGCCACATAATTGGTATTTTTACAGTCAATATTCATATTTTAAAAATTGTAAAACAATGTTTAAAACTTTTCCCTGTACTTTTATTCACATTTTAATAACATATTTACATAGGGAGATCGAAAAAAAATGAATCACGACAAAACTGCGACTATCCTAGGATCAATTCGTAGGATAATTATTTTCCAAAACATAAAAGGCACGTCAAACAAAGGAGAAGAGTGGGATATTTTATACTTCCAGAAAGTGAAGAAACATTGGAAGGACAGAAAGCGTAATCTATCTCATTGCAAAAAAGTGTTGACGGCCTGGAAGAGACATGTCCTCTATGGAGATATATTTGCACTCAATGGAAGTATGCCAAAGTAAGATGTCAGACTGGGCTCAGGAAAGAAGAACAAAATGGAATAACCACATGGACAGACTGGGGGAAGATAGAGTGGTGACGTTGACAAGAGACAGAAGACCGGAAGAAAGGAGAAGATTGGGACAAACACGTACACGATAGAAAGACACTTCTTGAAACTGAAACAGTGTGAACCATGTAGAATGTGAATTTATGGAAATTATTATATGAAATATCAGTTGATTTCAAACCAATTTCCTTTGTAAAAAATAAAAGAAAGAAGGAAAACGTATGCTTATATTTACTCATCCTGAATTCCCTTTCCCCAAAAAATCCACATATATGCTCATCACATCATTTCCCATCACTTCTACACAGAAATTACGGAAGTTTGTAGATAGAGATGCGGTTCAATTAAGAGTTCGGTTTAGTACTTAAAAACGTAGCCCTCGTGTATGTACTACCATCAATCAGGGAGTTTCATCTTATAAAGGCGATCCCCATTCCTATCAGCCGTGCTCCCTTTCCACGCACAAGGGCGCGGGTTTGATTCCCAGTAGCGGCAAGAGAAATTTGTGGCCCCGCCATGTAGTAGTATGCTGACAGGGGCATAGAACAGCTGCGGAAGATGCAGATGGTCGTGGAGGTGTTTAAGGCACGAGCCGTGAAAGGAGTTTCTCGTAGGGCCAATGGATGATTCCACACTCTCTGTCTGGTGAGGCGAGCAACAAACAACGACCCCATTTCCATGGTTTGCTTACTACACCTCATTACTATTTACTTCTCTGTAGTGGATCTAAAGCGGCCCGACGGGCTGTTGAGTGAACAGACAGACAGACGAAAGGCGATTAGCATGGGAAGAACACGCCAGCTGGGATTAGAGCAGGTCGTAGTGCACACAAACAGTAGAAGCAGCGCTTAATTGCCTACAGCAACTCCCAATTGCTGGTTTAAAAGCATGACTTCTAGATGCAACTTTAAAACCTCAAAATAAATTGTGTACCATTGTGAATGTACATGTGGTGTGTGTGTTTCTGAGGGTTGCAAAACGTACTATATAAAATTTAACACGTATACGAAGAGACAGATAAAAGTATGTGAACATTGTGTACAGTTTACTTCAAGTTTACTTCATTGCCTTTCATTTAAAACAAAACTTAGTAGGATTTGACCCCAGATTGCGGAGATAATGGTGTGAACAGGACGTGGATCATTGACATTCTTAAATGTCTACTGAAATATTCTCGACAAAAATATTTGGTTGGACTCTGCGTTTTTACATGCTCTTAGCTATGGATTTCCAACCTTTTTTTCCGTCGATCACTTTTAAATAAAAATCACAAATAAAACGTACACGTAAAAGCTGTGCGCGGTCACACACAGAGGAGCCTTTCAATTGAGAATGGAAACTTAGGCCTCCCACACACACACACATACACACACACACACACACAAATAGCCCTGAAAACTCGCAAGCTGCAACCTTTCACGTTTATGTTAACTTGCTGCGAACAACACAGCAATCAAGGACCGCGGCAATATCAAAACAACATGTAGTGTGAAATAGTCTAGAGACAAAAGCAACTAGTTGTGACTGCCTAACACAGAAAAAAACTAGTGTTAGACAGAAACTAATGCAGTTTGTAATTATTATTACTATTATTATCATTCATCAATAAAACTCAAGGATCAATCCATACAATCATTTCACGTGGTAATTGTGTACGAATCATCTAACCATGAGAGCTGCCATTTTACTTGTCCGTTTGTCAGAGTACTGTTCCGGTATTTGCCTGGTGTTGATCGGCGAAAGCAAGGAAAACTTACCGATCAGAGCAGCCATCCTCTAGAATAAATTATCTTACAAACTGGCTGTATTCGATATCGCTCTCTAGCTAGTGTCGAAAATCTTGGCAACGTCGGGATTCCAACCCTAGAACCTCCCGGTCAGAACCTCTGCAGTGACATCAACTGATGCCCTGCCACCTAAACCAGTATGAATTTTAGAGATGATTCATCCGCCTTCTTTAATGACAGCTCAAAATCAGTTCGACTATAATATTTGGTGGTAACCTGCGTTTTCATTTACTTTACGGAGTCGTAATTAAGAATTCGTCACACGCACCCGCACGCGCCCTTTCCGTCAAGCGGGAGTGGTAGCTCAGAGCATCAACTGATGTCACTGTAGCGCCTCTGAATGGGAGGTCCTACGTTTCTAGTCCTGACGGCGGCAGGATTTTCGACACTAGCTTTTCACCTAGATCGAATTCAGTCGTTGTCTGGAGGAGAATTTATCGGATGGCTGCTCTGATCGGTAATTTTCCGTGGTTTCTCCGATCAACACCAGACGAATGCCGAAGCAGTACCCTAACAAACGGGCATTGTAAGTACCTAAGCTGTTGACGTGCCCGGAAACACTGCCCAACCAACAAGCGTCTGGCCAGGCGGAGGCGGACAGAGAGGTGTGAGTGGGGCAGGTCAGAAGTGCCAGCGCTGTGTGTGTGTGTGTGTGGGCGGGCGCGCCTAACGACCCGGTGGGCTCGTTAGCAGGGGCAGGCGCTTAACCTCGATGAGCCCAGCCACCCACCCACGCGATAGCATCTACCCCCCACCCCACCCCACCCCACCCCACCCGCTCCCTGCGAACAGGGCCACGCACGCCGCGCCCCGCTCTCGCACTCCCCCCCACACGCAGCCCTCACCCTGTCCTCTCCTCTCCTCCCCACACGCAGCAGGACTCGACGTACATACAATGGTTTATGTCTAATGAATAGCAAGCCTTAGAATTAAACTATACAAAACATTTCGTACAGGTATTCGAGCGGATACTGGGATACCGCATATAAATTGAATAATAATGTTATACCTCGAGTCACGTCTTGCAAATATTTAGGAGTTCAGCTAGACAGTAAATTGACATGGGAAAATCAAGTAAATTTCGTTGTAGGGAAAGCATGGAGGTCTTTGCATTTTATTATGCGGATTCTCAAAAAGAGTTCAGTGAGTGCCAAAGAACTGGCATATATGTCATTAGTGCGACCCATATTAGAATATGGCGCGATATGTTGGGACCCATACAGACTTTTGCAGCAAAGAAATCTAGAAAAGGTTCAGCGTAGAGCTTCAAAATTTGCTTTCAGGGGTACTAGGAATAAAGTATGGGAGTCACTCGAAACAAGGAGAATGAAATCGCGTCTCTATGCTATGTATAAAGCGTACACAGGCTTTCGACCGTGGAAAGAAATTCAAAGTCGATTAGGGAAACCTACATATTTCGGCAGAGCGGATCACATGCACAAAATTCAGACAAGAATTCAGAAAACGGACGTTGGGAAATATTCATTCGCGAATCGAACTATTAGAGACTGGAACGACTTGCCTGTGACAATCTTTGATCCCTTCCCTCATGATGTCAGCAAATTTAAAAATAAATTAAATTCCTAGATGTTTATATGTGTCTTATTACCTCCTATGTAAAGTATGTTATATTATAACTATTATTATTATAACATTATTATTATTACTATTACTATTATTATTATTATTATTATTATTATTATTATTATTATTATTATGTGCAGTGGCGTGTACTGCAGTGATGTGAAGTTGAGGGAAAAGAGTCTGTCAGAATCACATTAAAATGTGATTGGCAGTATGGTGAGGTGAGACGAGACGACGTGAAGTGAAATGAAGTGATGTGAAGTGAAGTGAAGTGAAGTGAAGTGGAGTGCTATGGAAGCTTGCACGGTGAAATGTTTATGTTAATTTGTAAAGTGTGTAAAATTTGTAAAATTTTGTATAGTTGTTAAGATTTGTAATGTTTAGTTAGTGTATTCTGCCACCAAGTTCTGGAACTTATTTGCAGAATTAGTAATAAATCTATCTATCTATCTATACAATTATAAAATATTAAATATGCGCCCCTGAAATGGCTCATGGGCAGCGTACTTTCCATGCTCTGGTCCCGGGTTCGATTCACGGTCGAGGCAAAAATAGAGTTGTAGCTTAGAAAAGCTGAAGCAGGCGGATCTTGCTAGTGACAGCGAAGAGAATATGTCATGTTCACCTCAACTCGCTTTTACCCCCAAGCATGGGAATTTAACTAGGCCCAGGCAAGGGGGACACCGGCAGCTGGCCGGCGAAGGTGGATTATCGACCCAATTACGACAAATACATTTAATAAGCGAGAAAACAATATTCTCTTTTTTTCATTTTCAACTATTTATATATTTCATGTTAACATGTTGATTTCCAAACTATAACTTGTTTGTAACATCTTGGTTACGTCACTGATAATCTAATAAGATGAATGTCCTCAAATTACTCCTTTATTTTCTATTATTCATGCATGAAGAATCGTTAATAACGGAAGAATCCTTCACTCGAATATGGACCAATTAGTACGGCGTTAATGAAAAAGAACTCAATTATAATTCAAATAGCTGATATCAATTTTTAGAACACAAATCGTCTTTTCCGTAAATATTGTAACAAGAACAGTTTTTTTTTTTTTCAGAATAACTCTCTATATTCATATATCGTTCGCCTCAGGAATTGAAAATAGTCGAGTGAATGACGTGATCGCCGCCCCGACTGCGGACAGTCGGGTAGGAAGCAAGTTCCAGAGATGTCTTTGTAAAGCGCTTTCCTCCAGAACAAACCCGCAGCAGGTTCCGTATTGACCTGCTTTCTCTGGTCGAGTCCATAAGCATCGGAGCCTCTTGCTCGGTAGTCCACAGTTAACGACAAGCTTTTAGGTGCAGTGAGACACACGAACTCGACCGCGCCGGAAGAACCGGATAAAAGAATTCTGTGTTACGAGTAGAACTCTGGAGTCGGAATTACATTTCCTTGTAGGTCAAGATTTTCCAAGAGCATCGAAGAGGAAGTCACAGAAAGAAATGACCAATAGCGAGTGCTCATGTGAGTGACTGAGCATGACGTTCTGGAATTAATTAATGTAAACTTACGTCAACATTGAGTTTATATTTAGCGCCTTCTGTAAACGTGGAAGAATATTTACTATTTATGGGAGATCTGCGCGCAAATGAATAATGAGATCGGGGAAGGAGCTAACCAGTCGCGAGTCATCCCAGATATTACAGGGTCTTGTGGTTGGATATCTGAAAGAATAATACAGAATAATAGAATAATAATTCAACTGTTTAGTCTCGGGTGCCGACAGTGCCGCCAACTTCGGAACTTTCCCACGCAACAAGCGCGTAATATTAAGTTCAGCGCTTGCCAAGAAGCGGATTCTCTCTGGTTACGAAAGCGCTGCTGCAGTTCGCATTTGTCTACCCCCGTCCCCCCTCCCCCCTCCCCCCTAAGAGAGCTGCTGCGGTCACTTGATCAGGAGCAACGGAAATGATTTGATTGATTATTTCGTGCTTGGTGACCACGGTTATGGCCATTACTCCCGTAAGTGTACTTTATGCTTGTATCGCAGGAGGTGGCAATAATATTTTCCACTGGATGACGAAATCCGGCGCCGAACTACATATCGGCTTGCGGAGTTTTTTTTCCAAACAGGTATCTCCCACCAGCGGGCCACCGACTCAATAAGGGATAATCTACAAGCTCTGAACTCGTCTGCCGACATGTGTGGGAGTGTACTTAGTATAAGTGTAAATATGGGATGAGGATCAGACAGGGAAGAAGAAGGAAAGATCGCGCGCGGTCCATGACTCGGTTGTTAGCGTGCTGGTGTCGATGGGAGAAATCACGGGAAAGAGCAGGCGGTCCGATCAGATCAGGTACCGATCAGAGCAGGCGGCCACCAGAATTCTCCTCCAGACAGGATCTGAATTCGACCTATCTATTCGATCTATCGTTTAGCTACAGTCGAAAATCTTGCCACCATCGGGACTGGAACCGTAGTACCTCCCAGTCAGAGGCGCAGCATGGACATCAGATGATGCCCTGAGTCGATTCCTCTGCCCAATAGCGGTCGGTTGCCGAAGGGCTGTCGAAGCGGGCGGCCCACATGCCGCGCCCAGCCCTGCCAGCGCTGGCTGCGGCCACTGCTACTTTGAGCACCAGCCCCGGGAAGGGAGGCACTTGGGCGCGACGGCTGTAGTCTAGCGAAAGCAAAGAGACACACGGGTCATAACGGGTGGTTCGGCACGAATTATTGCATTTTAGGGACCCTTTCTTAATCGGGCTTCGGACCGCACGCGAAGCAACAACCACAAAGAGAAACACTAGAACAAGGGACAGTCAGATAAAGATCGACAGTTGGGAGCCAAACATCTTGAAAGTCTAACAGAGGAATCAAGACTGAGGGAAAGAGATCCAAGCAAGGCGACAAAGGGAGAGGGGGTAGAAATATGCAAAGAGAAAGAGATAGAAAGAGAGAAAGAGAGAGAGAAAGAGAAAGAGAAAGAGAGAAAGTGAAAGTGAAAGAGAGAAAGAGAGAGAAAGAGACAGAGAGAAAGTGAAAGTGAAAGAGAGAAAGAGAGAGAAAGAGACAGAGAGAAAGAGAGAGAAAGAGACAGAGAGAAAGAGATAGAGAAAGAGAGATAATGACGAAGAGAGAAAGAAGGACAGAACGAAAGAGAGAGAAAGAGAGGGAGAGAAAGAGAGAGAGAGAAAGAGGAGAGAAAGAGAGAGAGAAAAAGAGGAAGGGAAAGAGAGAGAGGGAAAGAGGGAGAGAGAGAGAGAGAGAGAGAGAGAGAGAGAGAGAAAGGATAACATCGTTAAAGGAAGAGGAAACGCGATAGGAGATCCGTGTAGCACGGCGCGTGGAGACATCGCAGGTGCTGCCCTTGAGAGTCGAGTCTAGTGCCAGAGTCTAATGGCCTCTCAACCGCCCGGGACAAAGGGGAGGGATGTTCGCACGGATGGGCGTGGCCTCGGCCGAGGGCAAGGCTGCCTGCCCCGCCACGCCCCTTCCGGCAACTGCTCGCTCAGGAATTCCCTACTGCTCCCCACTGTTCTACCACAACCAAATATATTACTTCTACTACGGATTCCCTTCTTCCAGCCAAAATACTGAGCCGTTTAAGAAAAAAAATGGTATTATTTCAAAAGTATTTCTATGGACTGTTGTCGATGATACGTCACATTGCAGATCACCCTTACTTAGGAATAAAAACTTCAAATTATGAATTGCTTCACCTCCGACGGGCAGTTCCATATTATGGTGGGAGGGCTGGGTCTGCACACACGTTCGCGATCTGTCGATCTGTGTCGGCGGTATAAGCGGAAGCGGCCTGTGTTGATCGCAGGTTCGACTCCCGGCCAGACAACTTTTTTACGTCGTTTCAGATACAAAGATACATCTAAAATTACGTGTTGCGTTGACTCAAGGTTGCTTTATGCAAATCGTGGAGACCAAACGCCCGACACTCGCAGGGAACATGGAAATGTGACGCAACGTGACCATAAACTGATTTTGCACGAGTGAACTCCATTGGCGACCACCCAAAACACTTTGATTTAAACCTTAAATAATTTGTCAAGAATGCAATTGTAAAACATGAGTAATACAGTGTCCTTTCACCTGCACATTGTCCGAAACCTTTTGGGCCGTTTGAGCTAGGGTTAATTAATACAGCTCGCCAGGAAAGTCTCTCCACAGTGCAACAGAAATTATGTCGGTAGCACGAGCTGCAACTTGAAACAAAAAACTAAATTCAGCACTCACCACAATCATAACAAATGCTTCAAGTGTTGTCCCCTTCACTTGTTTCCTAGTGAACTGGTTGCTACCAACATAAATACAATTTCTAATAGGAGGGCCAGATTCGGTACGGTGCAAAGAGACTTTACTGGAGCACTATTAGTGGATATTCGACTACCCCTTGTCCTTTTACGTATGAAGGAAAACACATGTTACGAAGTAGTAGTTTATGCAATTAGTTTATAATGTTAAGCTTTATTGCATGAGTACATGTTTTAAAAACGAGCGACGTTAGGAGCGAGTTTTCAAATTTGTACGAATGCAATAAAGCAACATTATAAACGAGTTGCATACGCTATTTTTTTGTATAACAGCATTATAAATTAAAATAAAGAGAATCAAATTTAATTTTGCGAAACAACTTGCTTACGACGTCTCGGGTGTTTGACACCCGTGCGACGAAGTGGTCGAGAGAGTGGTCGACTGTTCGTGTGATGTATCATGTGTGAAGCCACAATTTTATTTATTTATTTATTTTTTTATTTAATAGGTAATTATTACAGGCAAAGTAAAAATCTTGATGCAATGTGGCTAGGCCGAAGGCCTTTAAGCCATTACAATACCTACATTCTACAGCGTTCTAACCTTTCGAAGCCACAATCATTCGTGCCGTTAAATGCTAATACATCATCACTTGTGCCATAAAATTCTCTTTTATGAACGATTTCTTGCAACAGAAAAGATCGTTTATAATGCAGATAAACAAAAAATGTCTTTATTTCTATAAAAGTATTATCTATTGTGCGCGAATCTGTTGCCACGGAGTGGAAGCATCGAGGTGAGCCGAACCTCACAAAATATAATTGAAAAGATCTCATTCTGTAGATTACGCCATAAGTAACTAAATTCGAGGGCTATAGCTTCTATAATTAGGTTTTATTGTCCAAAGATTCACGTTTGCGTATTATGCACAATGGATGTATGAGGAAACAGAACGGTAAAGGTGCCAGTGTTACAGATTGCTCTTGTAGTTATCGCGACTCGTGAAGCTCGATTCGCCACCTCTTCGTGAAATTCTCCACCTTTTCACACTTCATTCTTCAAAATTGGTTGGGTATGAGAGGTAAGAAAACAATGTATACCTGATAAATAGTTCGTCATTACAAACAAGTTATTCCCAATTTATTCCTTTCCCACTAAAACGCAAACTGCTTTAATTCCTAACCTCACTTACATCTGTTTGAACTCAGACCAAGGAAGATTTGGATGGTTGAACACGCCAGTAAACATGACTATTCTTAAATCCAGCTTCGAGTTGCTAACTTTATTCTTGGCTAGCTGAAATAACCTGATATTGCCCAGGCACTTGTGTATCACAATCACATTTTAGACGGAGAAAGGAATGAATTCTCTACAGATAAAGTAAAAAAGGAATTCCTTTAAGTAATTTTCCTTCGCTACACCTCGTCTTGCTTCTCCTCCAACGATTTATCCGCTCTTTTTGGATCACACAATAGCTTCCCAGATGGTATATTTCTTTCTTAAATCGACACGGGGATGTATAATCACTGTAGGGTGTAAGCAACGATACTGACCCAGTTTGAGGTTAACCTACACCTCTTAAGAGTAACTGTTATGAGGCCAATTCCGACGGAACTCAATATGACTGCGCATAGCAGACGCTCAATATCAATTTACATACATGGTTAAGGTTCCCAGTCTTGATGACTGCCACAGTCCAATATAGTACTTGCACTGTATTTGTGTTGATTCAACTCCAACTGTATGTAATAGTGTGCTCAATATGATCAAATTTCAACGTAAAACAATACATTAATGTTACATCGTATGGGTTTAAGCTAGTGGAGATGGCACATTGATTGTTGCTACACAGACAATCCGACTGGAGCTCCTGAGTTAACATGTGATTATGTAAATGTCTTTTATTCTTACACGTGATTAAAGTGAGACTTTTCAATCACAATTTTTCCTTTGATAAAGGAAGTGTTTATTGTTACCGAAGGTAAAGTGGCTTCTTAATCCCGGAAGAATTAAAGTATCTTCACAGAATAAAAAACACTGTCTTACTGTTCCCACACGCTGAAGAGAGAGGGAGCAGACAGGAACCACCACTGTCACCTCAGTGGCAGAGTGCAATATCGATTCATGGTTATTTTGGAGTAAGTGAGTGCAGTTATTTAAAACTAAACAAAAAAGTTAGAAATTGTTTGAAATTAAGTTATAAATAACAAGGTGTTTAACTGAGCTTTACTCACTCAAAAGAACTGTCCTCATAATAAGTCTCCCTCGTGAATTAAACTCTATTTAAACTTCCTGTTATACCTGAATAAATATCTATTTTACCACTCCCTGCGCCAAACAAACGTTTCTCGCGCTATTTTTTCTTTCTAAATAATAGTGAGCGAAACAAACGGCGAGTTAAAAAATAGAATTTGCGACACTTGAGCGAATTATTTGTTTCGCAAACTTGTTACGCAATTTACCATTGTTTCATACTATGTGCTTTTTTGTTTAAGCGTTAGAGAGCAAGCCGAAAAATAGGACAGAACGGTTCTCTAGCCTGAATTGTTTTCTAAATACAAGACCAACGACGCAATGTAACTCTACAGGACCGTGTTGCAGGTAATTGTTTATTCATACTGACATATTGCAATGGCAAGTCGCAATATTAAATTAGTACAACCAACACGTGTGTAGTGAGAAATATTATCTTCTACAGAAGTATTTAAATAAATCCGTTATTTGATTAAAATATTAATCATTTCTTTATTTGTTCCATATTTCTGCAATTGACATTCAATTCATCACAATCTTTCTAGTTATTAAGAATCAAATGTACATCTCACTAATCGGACGGAAATGTGAAAACTATCACAAAACGAGGAGGTAATAGAAATGTTCACAAAAACCGAGAATGAGTCCACAGAAGGCCCTCGCAATGGGAATTCTCACATCATCCCTGACAATGAGAAAACACAAAAGGCGCAAACGAAGTGGTGAATACATAAAAGAGACATTGTGAGGTGGAGAATGCGTCCTCCAATAAAAGGCCTTCAAACCCAATCTGCAAATAAAGAGCAGGCCCTCAACGGACTAGGTTGAAAAGAAATAAAAGGAAAATGTCACTATGCTCCTCTGTTTAAATGAATTGTTGTAAAATAACACTCATGGCCAAAATGAAGTAAAGATATGTTAAATAATGTGTTAATAAAAAAATAAGAAACGAATGTTGTAGTAGACCGCAGTGTCTGAAAACTCTCTGCAGAGTCAATTGATTGGCAGTTTTTAAGGCAGTTTGCAAACTCCTGTTCCTGTTGATTCATTCTCATGACACGATCGTTCACAGTATTATCTTGTTTGTGTGTAATGTCGTAAGAAGTGGTTATCCTTATCCTTTCATATTTTTCTATTGAAATCCCTTTAAATGTTTTCCTTTTGATGAGTACAGCAATAATTAATCACAAAATATTTGTCATTTGAAACATAAAAGTGTCAACAAAATAGTTTTCAGCAAAATTGTTGCTCTAGGTAAAGTTGTCAGTAATGAGTTCTCCAGTCCCTAGTCCCCACTATTCACATACCCTGATCCATACGACGTACATGGCGACAAGAAGTGGATAAATAAATACTACTATGCTTTAAATGGAAAGTGTCCAAATTCGTTCAATTCTTTAGTTTTATGCCACTCGAGGTTACGCGAACAAAGAGACCAACCATCAAAGAACAAGTTACTTTTCAAAAGAAAAGTTTTTTTTTAAAAGTCAAACTCTTGACGCCACACCTACAGAGGCGCCACCCACCACCGGCAGCGGTGGCTCAGTGCATCAATTGATGTCACTGCAGTGCCTCTGATCGGGAGGTCCTAGTTTACACTCCCCACGACGGCAGGATTTTAGACACTTGCTTTTTAGCTAGATCGAATTCAGTTGCTGTGTGGAGGAGAGTTCTAGAGGTCAGATGCTGTAATTGGTAGTTTTCTGTGGTTTCTCCGTTCATCACTTAGCGAATGCCGGAGCAGTACCCTAACGAACGGGCCACGGCCCGCGCGCGATCTTTCCTTCCTCTTCCTTGTCCTATCCTCTCCCCTTACACACACACTTACACTAACATGCACTACACTATCACATATCCGGGAGACCGGTCGGGAGCTTAGACCTTGTCTCGGCTGTGGCGGTGCCCCGCTGGTGGGAGAGTCCTGGTTAGGGGGAAACCCCACTAGCCAACGGTAGGTCGGCGCCGGATCTCGCCATCCAGCGGGGGAAGACCACCGCCCCCTCCCAAGGAAAAACATGTCCTAACTACAATTACGGGACCAATGACCTCAGTAGCTGCCGCGGCCGGAATGACTAGCAAGCAAGCAAGCAGACGGGCGCCTGGACCGCTGGTGTGTATTCCTAGCCCGCGCCAGCAGCGCGCCTGGCGGCGAGGCCGGCTGCCCCACATCGGCAGCGCGCGTAAGGCACCGCCAGCCCAATTACCGCCCCGCGGCTCCGTTAGCCCGGAATCAGGCCAGCGGCCGCCGCGCCGCGCTCACGCCGCGCTCACGCCGCGCTCACGCCGCCCCTCCAAGCGCTACTGCCACTGCAGGCGCGGCTCCTGGCCTTTTAAACAGCAAACGCTTTACGTTGCATTTCGATACAGAATCTCTCCCGATCACGAAGACTACTGACGTGTAGACTTCGCGCTTCCGATACAGGCTTAAGAGAGTAGCGCTCCTACCGCACATTGGGAAAACTAGTTGATGCTAAATGATACTCTCTGAGATGCATAGTAATGCTATCTTTTGAGCACGCCCTTCTTAATACCCTATGCCCCACCCTTGAGGCTGCAGCCTTCGTCCGTCGGTAAGCCTGTGCAGTGAATGCATGATGTCACGCCAGCTCGTTTTACCCAGGCCTTATGGCGGAATGGAGTGGGAGCCTAACGCTTTTCTCTTCCCTATCAACAGCTCCAAATGCGTTACGGCCTGACGTCAACGAACTGACAAAGAAATATTTTGATATGATTGTGACATAAGGTAACTCAGAAAGTCATTATTAATAAATAAATACATTTATAAATATATTTTTAAATTTCTTTTGGGCGGCAATTTCTTTAGGAGAGGCTCCGCTTTACAACCTTAAATGATGAGCCGAGCCACAACCACTGACATTACTGTCCGAGTTTCTTTACGTCTTACATTTTTTTGTAGAGAAACATTTCAATTGGTGTATCAATTGCTACATTAAATGTAGCCGCTGACAAGATAGTCCAGTAAAATCAAACTTTAACGAGTTGTATCCTTTAATTTTAGACAGGTAAATTGGACATAATATGTGATATTACATTATGCCCTTGTATTTACAGTAAGTATTTGAAGGTACTACGTTTCTTGGACTGATGTGTCCGCTTTCCCACGAACAAAGGCTAAAACAGATAGTAACAATAAACGCTACACCAAAAAATATTGTATAAATGTAAATGGCATTATTAAAACTCAAATGAGCAAAGGAGGATCCCCAGACTTTCCAGGTTGTGTCATGCACTAAACGTACGGGCTAATGGCCCAGGACGTTGACGCTGACGCGGCGGGCCCTGCTCTGTCTCTAGGGGCGGCCGGGTCTCCCCTTTGGAAACGCACGCGATTTTTTATTGTACGAGGCAAAGGCGAGGCCTCCACTCGCGATTTCTGGTCGAGCGATTTTTGTCGTAAAAATAGAGCTCATTTTTTCCTATACAAGTTGCGGCTAAACAATCGCAGCGATTAAAAAGTCGCAACATGTCCTTTTTTCGCTGCGACTGTCGTTTAAGGAATGGATCGCCCGAGCAGGCAAGGACATGCACACACTTGCGAGAGTTACTTGCGCTGCCTTGTAAGTTTTCTTTTCTAATTTTCTCGGTGTTGTTGCTTTTTAAAATGTCTAACAACAGATCTACTGAATAAATTAACGTATATTAACTGTAACTGATAGCGAGCTACTTATTAAAGAAATAGAAACGAGACCAGTTCTTTACAACAAACAATTAAAAGAAGCTTGAAACAATTTGTAAAACTCCCCTTTCAATAATCTTTGACTTACTATGGAATGAAACCAGTAATGATGCTTGCGTCGTTTATTTCTCACTCGAAGTAAAAGAGCGATCACAGAAGAAATTTGAATGATATCCATCGAGAAACTGTTTTAATTTAACCATTTATTGATCGCAGAGGCTTGACCTTCCAGAATTTCTGCTACAGCGATTTTTTTGTCGCCGCGACTAGAAATGGTTAGTGAAGGCCTAGCCTAAAGGGCATGGCCACAGTGTGCGCTACAAGTGAAACTTCAAAGATTTTAGACTGCGGCATTTGCCGAGCAAATTTTTTTTTTTTTTTTGTCGGAAAAATAAATTCCGTGATTACTTTGACGCCATTTCCTTTGTCAGTCAGTTAATGTTTCCTTCGCTATTAATAACCTGTAGCTGTAGAATTATATCCCGTTTTATTAATTTATATCCCGTTAAACTTAAAAAACAGAATGTTAAATAGTTGCTGTTATTTATAAAAAATAAGCGGAGTGGAAATCTCCCCACCAATCGAGCAATTTTCGTTTAATTTGATTAGACAATGTATCAGCTCTCATGGGGTACTAGTTACTACTTTCAAAATTGTATAAATATTGCAAGGATAAATTAAAAATCAGACAGACATAAAAAAAGACCTTTTTGTAAGGATCGTGCGATTTAAACAAAGTGTATACTTATTTCACCCGTGATAATGTATGCTTCACTTCAAAGAACTACACATTATATTCGGGCTATAGCGAGGCTGGCGTCCGCTGGTGTGCGTCATCCGAGGTGCCGACTGCCCCGCCCCCTGGAAAGCGGAGATCCGCACGGGCGGGCCGCGCCTCCCCGCCCAGGGGCGAGTTCGCCCACCGGGGCGAGGGACGCTTTTCGGCAGCCCAGCCCGACCCGCTCTCGCACGGAGAAAGCCGCCCCCCGCGGGGCAGACGGTCCAGGCGGCATTCCGCGCCCACCTCACCGCCCCCCCACACACACACAGACACATGCACGTTCTGCGGATAGAAAGTGGCAGACAACGGGTGTTGGTTTCTGCACGTAGTTGAAAACGTAGTATATATTAGTGCGTCTTGCCTTCTCCCTTCCCCCCATTTTAAGTGTTTTAAATCTGTATAAATATAAATTCATTCATCCTAGTGGGTCAGCGGAAGGGCTTGTGCTACGGCCAGACCCAGACAGCTAATAACGACACTATTATTATTATTATTATTATTATTATTATTATTATTATTATTATTATTATTATTATTATTATTATTATTGCTATGAAACGTATGAAGAGACTACTCCTTACTTAACGCGCGGCATTGAACGATAAATTTGAAGTCTGTAAGAAGAGTGTTACTATTAAAAATAATATCAATTATTACAGACAATATAGATATATACAACATTATATAATGAAATCTTTAAAGCTGGCGACGTAAGAGTGAAACAGAAGTACGTCAGAAGTGGAAAACATTTCTTCTCGGAAAGAGGACGAATATAACTTGTCTTTACATATATAACAAAATAAAAAATATTCAGATACAATGAAAATGAGTAAAAAATACTAACAATTGTATTCATAATAAAATGATTTATTCAATAATAGGAAGCACAATACAGAGAAATGAAAATAAATTATGACGAGTGTTTTACCTAAATAAACTTACAAAAATAAAAAGCGGGTCGCGCATTATACATTTTCAAAACTTTTTACCAGAATTTCAATACGAATGTGACTGAAATTAATGTTATTGAAATTAAAACTATCACAGGACTCTTGTTTTAGTAAAATTAATTTCATTCGATCATAATATACTGCGTAACACACTGTCAGAAATTTCCGCATTATTTAATGTTAAATACTCTGAAGTAATTATCATGAACGCACATTAAAATTAATGTACACATGTGCACTATGATACAAGAGTCCAACCTTTATGGTCGTATCTAGAAGGAAGGAATGAATGATCTTGATGGATGATTATGAATACGATATGAATGATGAGACGTAGGGGATACGGGAGAACCTGTACATTAAATCTACACTGATTTTCAATCTACGCATTAAATTTAATGTACAATTATATTAAGCTCTTTTAATTTACAATAGTACATTCTATTCATGTATAATACATTAATATTTGATTATAGATATAATGACATTTCTGACTGTATTTAAAAAAAGCATAGCTATATAATGACAAGAAATATTATATACTTGTAAAATTTCCAAAACAACAATGCCGCATAATTAAAAGCAAAAAAAGAGCAAAATATAAAAGAAGAAACAAGAATTCTCAGAAGTGTCTAATGAACATCAAAATGCAAGTCACGCAATATAATAGTTAAAAACACGATCACAATGTCACAAAGTGTTTGGACAATGAAAAGAGACAAATAAAGGTAGTGATCTTCAGGACGGGAAACAGTACAGAGAAAGGAATATCCAAGACACAATGCCTAGGTAAAAGGACAATAATTTAGGTTCGTGAATGAAGCAGGAAAAGGGAGCCAGAGCGAAGCAGGGGGGCTGGCGTGACAGACGAAAAGTCGGACAAAGACCCTCAGAGCGCCGCTGTAAGGACAAATGGAATGGGATCAGAGAGATAAAGAAGGCCAGCCAGGTGACCGAGAAGGGTCGGTAGTGGTGGAGGAGTGTTATAAATTACTATTCATATCGCGCCCTTTTTAATAACAAGAGGAAACGTTCCTCCATTAGTAGTACATTGTATCTCTGTTTCGTTGGCTTCCTGAAGTTGAAAATCTGGCTGTTGTACGTTTAACACAGAGTCCAACTCACAAATAATATTCATAAACAAAAAAAAAACGTACGTAAGATATCGGAAAGTGAATATTTTATGAACAAATCAGACAAATGTTTCTCTTCGATGTTAAGAAAACTGTCGGCATTGGAGATACAGCATACAAGTCTATTGTTGTGCCTATGGTATCTAAGAGTTTCAAGCACTACACCACCATATATGTCCGGTGACCAGTCAGAAGCTTAGAGCTTTTTCGGACTCGCGTGGCGCTCCCCTGGAGAAGATTCATGGAGTGGCAAATACCACAAGCCGACATCTACAGCATATAAAATAGCCCTGGCGCAATTTTCAGCAATTGAATTCTCCGACTATGTGCGTCCTAATTATATTACACAGATCCGTTCGGCCAAGTCGTGGATACATAAGACAGATCGTTGTAATATCCGTACCTGGTGAGCATGAACATGACAGTTCGTAGTGCTGGATGCCTTTGCGGTACCAAATTCAAAAATGGTCGACGACAATACAGCCCTTTTGAAGGATATCCAGACTTCAAGCATTCAGCAACTATAACCATCATCACCACCACAACAACAATATCAACAACAATATGCATCATTGTTCAGGCATTCTCGTAATTTTCACGAAACGTCAAATTGTTCCTAAATCGTCACTAAAATAATACAGTAAGAAGTCGTATAAATCAAGACGAAGAGATGAGAATATATAGTGTGCATGTAAAGAAAGTCTTGAAAATATTGTCAATTTTAAAAGTACTCATTGTTTACTTGTATCATCATTTGAATTAAACTCATAAGATAATAAAATTTAATCAAATAATTATGTATGTAGATAAGATTTCTTAAAAAGAAAGTTTTAAGGGGGACTTTTCTTGAATTTTAACTGTGTATGTAATAGGTTTCATGGGAATATTTTCCTGTTCGCGGTGTGTCAAAAATAATTTGCAGTAAAATAGTCTCAGCACGAACTTTCATGATGTAAACGCCAATCATTTCTACTTGTTGTTCACTGATTACATCCCCTTCCCAAATTGGTTTGTCATTAATGAATGTACAGAGGCGGGTCACGTGACTGAACAGACCATTCAACAAACGCATACTCCGACCGGAAAGTCCAAGTACTGAAAACCCGACGGTGTCAAGATTTTCGGCACTGACTAGGACCAAATCAGCCGCTATCTGGAAGTATTTCCAGCGGTCGGCTGCTCTGATCGGCAGTGGACCGTGCTTTTTTCGCCGAACACCAGGCGAATGCCGGAGCAGTACCTAACAAACGAACCACGGACCGCGCGCGATCTTTCCTTCCCATTCCTTGTCCCGTCCCCTGTTATACGCACTACATTTCCAAACTTACGGGAGCTTAGAACCTGTCCCGGCTGGGGCGGTGCCCTGCGGTGGGAGATACCTGGTTGAGAGAAACCCCGGTAGCCGACGGTAGGTCCACGCCGGGTGTCGCCATCCAGCAGGGGAAGACCACCGCCACCTACTGAAATATACGAACCACTACACTTACGGGACTAATGACCGTAGTAGTTGACGCGCCCGGAATCACTAATAATGAATCAATCAATCATTGGAACTTGTCACGGCTGGGTCCCGCTGGAGGGAAAACGACGCAAGCCGATATGTAATTTGTCATTGGATCTCACCATCTACCGAATGACGAACACCGCCATCTCGCGAAGAAAAACTTGCACTATACGGACGGGACTACACGTAATGACGCAAACCGATATGTAAGTTGTCATCGGATCTCACCATCCACCGAATGACGAACACCGCCATCTCGCGAAGAAAAACTTGCACTACACGTACGGGACTACACGTAACGACGCAAACCGATATGTAATTTGTCATCGGATCTCACCATCTACCGAATGACGAACACCGTCATCTCGCGAAGAAAAACTAGCACTACACGTACGGGACTAACGAACCTTGCCGCGCCCGGAATCACTCGTCCTTGAGAGGATCAGTGGGCGCCCGTCGGAGTGGAGCAGGTGCTTGGCGGCCGCGAGCGCCACAAGGTCAAGGGCCCTGTTGGGGTCAGGGGCCGCTTTCGCCGCGCCTTGACCTTGTCTTCCCCCCTCCGCTCCCCCACCCAGCCCGCGGCGCGGCGCCGGCGCAGACACCGGCCCGGGGCGCGAAAGCTGCGCCTCCAGCCGCGCGCCAGACGCATCGACCCACCCAGAGCAACCAACCAAACAAATGCAGCAAACAAAGAAAGATACAAACGCGTTAGCGGGGGAATATTGTTACACGAGGATACTCACATCGTTCAGTGCAGATTTACGTGAAAGATATTCAACAATCAAGTGCCACGAGCAACCAACGAAACAAGTGCAGCAAACAAAGAAAGCTACAAACGCGTTCACGGCAGAATATTCTTTCATGAGGATACACGCATCGTGTAGTGCAGATTTACGTGAAACATATTCAACAATCAAATGCCTTAACATTAAAAAATATTTTGAAATCGGAAAAACTGGGACGCATTTTCTTCGTTTTCTCGATGAAATGAACTTGGCGTTTGACGGGTTTCTGAAATAAATCATTAATAATAAAGAAACGGATTAACAAATAAATGCTGCAACAAACTATTTAAAATGGCGTTCATTTTCTTGAACGGGATTTTGTGCACCCTCCAACGTTAAGGCACACTCGATCTTCTGCGCATGAGCTGTTCAAGTTTGCATCCCTTTTGTGCAAAAGATCAAGTATGCCTTAACGTTGGAGGGCGCACAAAATCTCTTTTTTCGAGACCAAAACTAATGGAAAGTATCGATTCGTTAGTTTCGCAAATAGGGAGTTTTTGCATGGTGAAGCATTACAGCAACACACTGCACCATCGCTCTTCTGCACATGCGCAGTTCGAGTTTCGCATCACTTTTGTCCATCTGCGCATGCGCAGAAGAATAGAGGTTGCAATCGCAACTGCAAGCTTAGCAAAGACACGCAAGCGCATTGTCGCAACTCATATTGCAAGAGCCACACCGCGCTGACAGTTCAATCTCCGGAATAGTTCGTGTAATGGTAGCGAGTAAATCTGGATGGGCGAGGAAAGGTTCTATTAACGAATGTCATATGTGATGAAACATACGTCGTTACCTAAGTAGATATGAAGAAGAGTACGTTGGTTTAACGCGAAAGTACGCCTCTGGCACCCACCCCCTGCATTGGGGAGCGACTGTTAATGTGTGGAGAGCAGTTGAAGGCGGCTTGAGTGGGGTGTGGATGATTGATTGATTGATTATTTCGTGTTTCCGAGCGCGTCAAGTGCTGTGGCTATTAGTCCTGTGAGTGTAGTGCATGCTTTTTCTCGGCAGGTGGCGGTGTTTTCCTCCCCCTGTATCGAGAAAGCCGTCGTGGACCTACATGCGGAATTTCCTTCATCCAGGTATCTCGCCAGTGGGGCACAGTCTCAGCCAGGACAAGCTCCAAGCTCCCGACCGGCCGCCCGGCATGTGTGGTAGTGTAGTGCATGTTAGTGTAAGTGTGTATGTAAGGGGAGAGGATAGGACAAGGACTGGGAAGGACAGATCGCGCGCGATCCGTGGCCCGTTTGTTAGAGTACTGCTCCGGCATTCGCCTGGTGTTGATCGGAGAAACCAGGGAAAACTTTCGATGAGAGCAGCCGGCCGCTAGAATTCTCCTCCAGCCAGAGAGCGGCTGAATTTGACGTAGCTATAACCAGCTCGTGTTAAATATGCTGCCGCCGTCAGGGCTTGACCTCCCAGCCAGAGGCACGGTGGTGGGATGAGTTGCTGCCCTGACCCTCGCGAGCCGGCGGCGTTGGGTGGGAGAAGCCGGTGAGGGTCGGGGCGTGCGCTACTCGCCCGGGGCCAGTGGGCGAAAGTGCCCCTTGTGGCCACTGACCACCTGCGCCACGCCGCGCCACGGGCCAACGCACGCACGCACGCACGCCAGTTTCTCTGCCCCCCTCTCTGCGAGCCAGCAGCGCACGAGAAAAGGACGCTCCTCCCAAATTGGAAATCTTGTCCTGCGTGGAGGCGATTATTTCGCGCCCAAAGGCAAAGTGTTTTTCTTTTCTTTTTTACTCACCTTCTAGCTTAACAGCGTCCAAGCCTGTCTGCCGTTGAACGCGACGAGTCATTGTCCTTGAATCCATTAAGCCAGTTTTACGTCAAGTCAAGTCAGTCTTTATCCCTATCTGCCAAGGGCTCAGAACCGTTAGTATCTTGGGTTCCCAGACGGTCACCCATCCGGGATCCCGCGGTCTCTCGAGATGTTTAACTTCCGTGGATTCGCGGAGCCTGGTTAAGAAGTTCGGCTACCGCCATCATAAGAGATGTGTCAGAAGAATAGATACAAACTTCCAGGGCATGAACGGGGGTCTAGGAATGATCCCTTCTTGCCATGGATCATGTGATGCAAACATGTACGCATTTGAACATGCGTTTTAGTAACGATTTTACATGTGTGACATTTCTAACCTGGCATCCATGATTGAAAGGGAACTTATCCAGTAATTGTATTTGGCATGAATTCGAAAAATTTGAGTGCGACAAAACGAATACCGGCCAAACACTAGTGCTGACTACCAATCCGCGGGAATATCCAATGTTTAACTTCTTTATTTCAGATTTAACGTTGGCACAAAGTGATCATCTGCGATCCCCCTGCGTGCTCTAGAAGTTTGTTACATTACTCTTTGTCATCATGTTCACTAATTGTCTAGTGAACTATCACTATGGAAATTTTACTAGAACAAGTACACTGTTCTATAAACGTATTTTTTCGAGAGGAAAAATTCTATGCTTTTTGAGATGTGTCCCTTTTCTTGTGCACCAGCAATAACTTCACTTTCTTCCCGTGACATTATACTGTCATTCTGCATTCTCGTGCAAGCAGTGCTGTCAGAGTTTCAATGTTAT